>VZTY01001496.1:29051-75963 GCA_013400935.1 Turnix velox
CCCTCCCAATCCACCCACCTCTTCATTTCTCTACCTGCTTGCCTCCCCCTCCTTCCCCCCCAAACATTCTCATTTCTCTAATGTTATCATTCATCAAAATGGCGTCGCTTTTCAGCATCTACCAGTCTTTTTATTTAATATACACGTCGGGGCTGCACAGCCCTGACCCTACGGAGACAAGGAGGGAGCACAAGGGGCTTCCGCAGCCAGGCAATTTCCCTCGCCCCTTTAACTGGGGGCGAGATTAAATGGCAGCTAGAAGGAGACGGCAAACGCACTTCCCTCCTTCCACATCTCCCGGGTTTCAGCCTTGCTGTGCGTTTTCTTCCTCCCTGGCCTCCCTTCTATTGTCAGCGCAGGCACGGCGTGCGTTCGCCGTACCGAGGGCGAGGGCTGGCTGCTGGCGGGGGGGTGTCGCCCGCCCGTGAACGTCCTGCTGTTCCCAGAGAAGATGAGTTATAACAGTATATCCTCGGTCCGCTTGCCCTGGAGTCGTCATAGCAATACACCGAGGCGAATGTATTTGCCCAGTCCTAGGAGCAACGGGTCTGGCAGCCCGATGTTAATACGGGTGGGCACGGCTGTCACACACCAGCACTTCAGGAGACCCTTTATGATCTCAGATAAGAGAAGTGAACTGGGATGATGCTTTCTGCTTAGGGAAAGAAAAACAAACCCAGACAACTTCGTGAAACAGGTTTCATGATTAAAAGATGATCTTGAGATCCATGTCAGTGGGATGTTGGCTTCATCACTGGGGGCAGGCAAAGTCTAGGCAACTGGCGGACCCTTATTGTCTTGCACTCCTTCGGAGTCGGTTAGGAAAGGTGCTTAGACTGGAGAGTAGCTGGATTGAGCAGTGGGGTGAGGGCACCGGCAATTGTGCAAATACCGATTCAGACTGCGAGTCCTTCTTTCCCCCCATTGTATATGTATATTTTCCTGTTAAGATCGTGTGCTCGAGCACTAGTGGTGGGTAGAAGACTGGCATTGTCTGTCTCGTCACCTTTTAAGTGTATTTAAAATAAGTGACTTAGGCTTTTGATCAATTGGGAAAAATTCTTCTTAATGTCCTTTAATTAATGAGCTTAAAAGAGATCATTGTCGCTTAAGAAGTGCTAAAGGAATACATCAGGATTACTTAGGCAAGTGATTCCATCCTTACCGTGTTGAGTTGTTTTCTTGGCAGTGGCTGAAATGCTTGGAATAAACCCCCACATTTTGGGTGGGTTATTTGGTAGCAGAGTAGTCGTTTTGCTCACTTAAGAAGAATGCAGGCAATAGCTAATTGCTATTCTCGTGTGTTTGCTAATGACAAACAAATAGCCCATCAGAATTTACAATTCATTCCTTCTTAGTTTTGGCATTTCTTTTGAAGTATTTTCAAGCAAGGTTGTAGTTGTCACTAGGCACGTTTTTGTGCAGGGCTTTATTTTTTTTAAAGGTGTCTGATCATTTCTGCATGCTGTGATTGCCAGTGGAGAAAAAAAATCCACCTTTGTAATTGAATTTTGGATTTTATTCTTTTATGAAATTAAGGAATCAGTGTGGATTCTTTGATTTGTTCAGAATAAAGGTATATATTTTAAAATGTCAAAGGCATAGTCCAAACATGTCTTGTAGAATGACGCAACTGGTTAGATGTAAATGCATGAATTATCGGATGAGTTTAAAAATGTAAGATTTTGTTTAATTGTGGGTCTAAGTTTTTAAGTTATATTAACCATGCATATCTCAATTTTTCAGAGGACGGCCAGTATTTTCTAAAGGTCCTCATACCTAGTTATGCTGCTGGATCTATAATTGGGAAGGGAGGACAGACAATTGTTCAGTTGCAGAAAGAGACTGGGGCCACCATCAAGCTATCTAAATCCAAAGATTTTTACCCAGGTAGGTGCAAAAATTAGCCAATTCTTTATTTTGAAATCCCAAGGGATGCGTGGACATGTCACTATGTGTCATATATGGGCGACTAAGCTTCCAGTGCAGCTGGAAACATTATTTCTTATCAAAGTGTGTTACAAAAGTGCAATAGTGAATATAAACGTTTGGTCTGCCTTTGTGTATAGAATGGACTAGGCACTAACTGCTTGAGATGTGTTTACAGTGTTGTGTTTCTGCAGAAGCGTATTTTCATTAACATTTTGCTTGCTTTGTTTTGTAGTTTAAAAATAAAACAAAAATATCTGGTTTTATGGAACCAGTTTGACAGCTGGCGTAAAAATAATTGTTCGTTTGAAGTTTCCAGACATTGTAATGACAATTAAGCTAGAATGAGTAAAAATGAGAGGCTGCCTCTTAAAGAATTTACTTTAAATCCATTATGTACCTTCTTTATGCTTCAGTGCTTTGTTCACTGGCTCTGGTGTGAAGAGGACAAGTGCTGCTCCTTAGATATTTTTCATGTTGTATTTATCATGATGGTGGAAGAAAACACCGTTGTAAAAGTGAAATACTTTGGATTGATAAGGAAGCAAGTCTTTGATTTAAACTACATCAATGCACAAGAAGTTTTTTAATAGTTGAATGTGATGACAAGTAATACCCAATTTAGCATTTCTCCTTCATAAGATTTCTGAAGAGGGAGTCTTACATAATGATACACAAGATTTTAGCTTCTGCAATGGAATATTTATTTTCCCAGAAGATGAACAAATTAGCATCTTGTAACTGAAGTGTGTTCTACAGGATTTTTCAAAAAAAAAAAAATGCAAAATAGTAACAGCAATTTTTTTTTGCTGTTTTGATTTTATTTTGAAGAATAACTGGTAATTTAGAATTGAGTTGGCTAGCTGTTACCAACTCTTCTACAGGAAAAATAAGATCTGCTTTGCGTTTGATGTAGTTTAACAAGATGACTGAATTCTACAGTACAACCAAGGCAGTTGGTGTAGTTGTAAACAGAACACATAATATTGTAGTATGTAGATTTCCTGTCCTCTAGTTTCAGGGAGGAGTGGATAATATTTTACTAGTGGAGAGTTTGATACAATGTTGATTTCTGTGTGTAAATTTTAATACACCTGTTGTACATCTTCCTAATGTTTACAGTTTGTGATACTTAATATCAGAGATTAAAGTGATGCATGTAGATATTTCCTGTTGAAAGATACAGTTTATGGATTGATGATTGCTGGTTTTGAGTTAGTTGGTTTTTTTTTTTTCATTTTCTTTAAGAAGTTAGAAGAAGTGATCCCTTAATTTGAAAGGTATGTTAGGGTGGAAAAAAAAATCAATATAGAATTGTGAAAAATCATGGAAGAAATAAAAGCATTCAAAAGAGCCTGATTGCAGAATTAATAACATAATCTGTGTAAAGAGCTGCAATAGTAAATTAAATTTGCTGTCAATAGATGAAAATGAAATAGATTTTCTGCATTATACATGAGGTGGTATCAGATATGCAAGGATGTTACATAAAATTGGTGTTTATGAAGAATATTCCAAATAGCAAATTACAAGCCTTTTCATTTTACTACAGTTTATTTACACTCACTTGGAAAGGATGCTCCAAAGATTAGATCTTTTGTTCAGTGCTCTAGCGTAGTTCTTCTGGTTTCTGAAGAAGCGGTAGTAGCAGAAGAACCTTTGACAAATAGTTATTAGCAAGCTCGAATGACAGGAGTGGTAACATTTGTGACGTAAACACTCTTAAAATCAGTAGTAATAATACAAATAACTAGGGCAGCAAGGCTGGAGCATTTTCAGTCTAACAGGTGGAAATAAAGTTCCATTTTGACTTCGTATGGTTTGCTTAGAATTTACAGCCACGTTGTGTACTATAGAGAAATGAATGTTTTAATAAAGCTGGTGACTGACATCTGCTGAAGCAAGGGGCAGGGATGAGAAATGGATTCTAGCATGGTTAACTCTCATTACTCTGTCTGTTTGCATTTGACCACCAGCCCATTGAATTTTCGGAGGTCCTGACATTCTCTGAGCTGATGGCTTTTGGGTTTCTTCCAGACTGCTGAGCTCATATAGAATTAGGGAATGCAAATCTTTCAAAATAGTGAATATAAAGATACAGTTTGTTTTCTTACAGAGTTTCTTGAATAATTATTCTCTTTCCCTTGTTAAAGTTACACAGACTCTATCTCTGATGCTTGTGACTACAAATGTGTTGAATGTCCATTTTGCCATAGAATGTTTTTCTGGCCAAAGCTTCTGTGAAACTTTTCAGTATTTCCAAAAACTTTTAGCGCAGTCTGAGTTAAGTTGCTGTTTGGAAAGGAGGAATTTGGTTGTAATACAGAAGTCATAAGTGGCTCCGATGATCTAATAGTGTTCTTGTTTTTGTTTGTTGTTTTTTTTTTTTCCTCAATGATATTGGACTTCAGTATGTAGACTGATTTCTGTTGGAATTATTTTTGTGCATCAAAAGGTGGTATAATTACTGAAGAATTATATGGGGGCTCTAATTACAAGAAATTAAAGGAAAAAACGGCTTTTCACTGAAAATTTTAGTTTACAAAGTAGGAAGTAGTATATAAATACATTACTGTCCACTACAGTATTATCTTTTAAGAATACAATTTATAGTTCTCTTTTCAGGTTACCAGCTGACTTTCTCTGATTATCTGGACTTCTGCATTTTGACCTTAGACACTGTGTTTAGATTATCCACGATTCTTTTCTGTTCAGACTTGTACCCCTAGATTAGTGTAAATTAAATTAAAATGATGAAATATGCCTTACTTCTAGACTAGTAGGTGCCGATTGTTTCTGTAGGGAAGTACTGAATGTGTATTGACTACAGGTTCCAAAATTTTAATGCAAATGTAGCCACACTAATTTTAATGGAACAAACGTCATTAAGAAAATGGTTATTCTGTGAAGCTGTTCTAATGTATGAGTTTGTTATGAATAATATAAAAACAAGTTGTCTTTTCAACTATATTAAGCTTTCATTGTCTTACCTGTTTCTCCATTGTGAATTATAGTGAGCGCTGGACTGAAAACTACTCTGGAGATATGATTTTTTTCCCATTGCAATTGCTTTCTCTCTCATGCAGTCTCGCTTTCTCTTGCTCTCTCTCTTTCTTTCTCTGTGTTCTCGCCCCAGTCTCACACATACACACACAAAATTGTTACATCACATCATGTTGTTTGTCTTGCAACAGGATCTTGCCTGCTCTGAACTTGGTACTTGACTGAATTTGAGCTCGGTCAGTGTTTTACAATTTCTTGGTATACGAAGATGTATGTGTACTGAAATCAGACAATATTACAAATAGATTAACAAAAACATGAATAAATGGGGATGAGGTTTTCCTGCTTTTAACAGTAGAGTAGCTGTGTTGTTTTTGTAGCAGATTTCTAATCAGTAGTGGCATAAATGTTTGGAGAAAACAAAAGGTAGGAATTTACTCCTCCACCTTGAGTATGAAATGTTGTGTAGCTATGTTGTACTTTAGCAAGAGACTTATATTTGAGGTGTTTTGAATATCAGCTTTTTTGGAAACAGTCATATATTATGAGAGATAGTGTAGCTAATTTTTGTGGAAATGCCCTTTTGAAAAGTCTCTTATCCTGACTCCTAAAAAGCTTTCAACTACAATGAATGTCTAAGTAACAGAACATTACAAGAATTTATACTTTCTAGCCTGATTACTCCTTTTATAGTGTTAAGAAGGGGGAAAGTACAATGTATCAAGCTTGGTTCGCCATTATTTCTTTTATATTATAAAGAAATTGTCATATTAATTTATAAGTCTTAAAAATAACAAAAATCTAGTAGGGAAGAGAGCTTGTTTTAAAAATCAATGTTTGAAATAATGTTGAAAAGAACTACTGCTTTTTCAGCTGTGGAAGAGGAAAAGGACTAATAGCATTAGAAGCCAGAATGGCATTAAGTATTAGTTGTCTGTTGTTGTGGTGCCTTGAAGGTGGTTGTAAATGCATCTCACCTCAATTCTTCGTACTTCTTGCATTTTCTAATGTGTTAACATTTGCTAATTAGAGATTTCATAAGTATATATCTTTTCATATATACTTATTTTCAGAGTTTCAGATTCTATTGTAAAGCTTTACTTATATGAGTAGCTTTGGGGAAAAGAGGACTGGGGAAATAACTAGATAGTGAGTAGAGGTTTCAGAGGTGGAATCTAGAGCTGTGTAGGTTTGTAGAGTAACCATTGGGATAGCTGTTATTTCTACTAGTTTAAAAAAGAAAAAGAAAAAAAAACCAACAATCAAAAACCCCCAAGCATTGATTGCCAGCTGTTCAGAGAGATAATTCTCAGTTGGACAGTTGTCTGTTGCCTGGTTACTGGAACAGAATAAAAAAAAGTTTGCTTGTTAGCCAGCAGATCCTTAGTATTTTACATTTAAAAGGAAGCTGAAACTGAATATATAACTTGGTATGATCTTGAGTTCATTATGTGTCTAACTCACCCAGTGTTCTGTTGCTTAGCAGCTTCTCATTTGGTAAGCTTGGAGAATTTTTGAGTGGAAGTTGAAGTAGAAATTTTGCACTTATTTTTTCTATCTGTAGGGACTTATTCATGTTAATGACTGAACACAGTAAATGGCTTTGGTCTGCATGAAAGTGCTCTGTCTTTGTCTTGTATAAGAGAGGTTAAAAAAAACTTTGACATATTTGGAATGGTTAGTCTAACTTTAATCAATAATACAGACAAACTATGTGCACTTGCTTGGCAAAATAAAGAACCAAGTGAGGATGAATTATGCTGTGATGACTTGTCACAGGGAATTTAATTTTCTCTTTCTTTATTGTGGTTGCTTTTGACTAGTTTTCCATGCAATTGGAAACCAAATGATTCTCTGCAGGTTCAAAAGCCTTTGTAGGTGAAGGTGCTTCCAGTAATAGTATGTTTTTTGGTTAAGTAAAGAATTCTGCAGAGCAATTATTCATTAAGTATACAGCTTTCTGGAGTTATTCTGTCAAGGAAAAAAAAACCACCCTAACCACAAAATCCCCAAAAAACATCTCAAGCCAAGCAACCAAAACCCAGAAAAAATAGCCAAAGTTGGTACACACTAAATATTTTAAATTTTTCTCTTTCACAAATGCTTCTATTGTATTTTCAAGGTAGATCAAAGTTTTAGTGGGTGTTTGTCAGAACATAGCTCTTATACCTAATATTTAAATATAAGCAGGGTATGTTTGAATCTCTGGTTTTCTTTTTCTCCCCTTAGCAGTAAGAGAAACATCTTGCTTTTTTTAATGGGTGCCACTTATAACAAGGCATACTTTTTTCAAATAGTCTTTGATTTTCTTTGTCCTTTAATTAATTGCTTTAATTTAGAAGCTGACCTCAGAATTCATTTCACCAGTGATGGGTGGCTTTTTGGCTGGGAGACAAAATCTTGGATTTAGTGAATTTGTCAGATTGGCTTTTAGAAATGGAGCATACAGGGATTTGGGAGGAGGGCTTGCGCCTGACTGCTATCTCATTTCCATCTTTGGACACAGCTCTAGCATAAAGTTAAGCAACATCTGTAAAGATTTGGCTGGCAAACATCTCTCTGGGACTCATCGTTGCATCCTGCAGCAGGTGCAGTCAGCTTTGCAGTCCATCTCAAAAGAGGTTAGTTTACTTTTTACCATTTATCAGTAGGCTAGTGGGAGTTAATGGCTTGATGAGGAGTGTGGTAGTTGTCAGTTGTCCAGTCCTGGAACGCTGCAGGTAATTGGGCTGGACTGGTGAGAACTGTGGCAGTGTGCTTCTCACGTTGCACTGCAGCTGCTGTTGATCTTAATTAATCTGACCCTCAAGAGGCTGCAGTGTCATGGTGTAAAACGCAATACATACTAGGAAAGGAAAGGCTGCTTTTCTGGCTCTTATTGGTGGTCTTGTTTCCAGGTGGGCCTTTTGGTTTCCTAATTGGTTTTGTCTGACACTAACATGAAATTATTAATTAAAACTGTTGTACGTTTTTTCCTGTTTATCAAATGTATTTGTGGAATAATGAAGCTCATAAACATGTTTTTGAAATGTCACCGTTATGATGGACTTAGCAAAAATATTTGTGTTTATTTTGACATGAAATACAATTTTATATAAATGAAAAGAGTTACATTGTTTGTGTCTGATTTGAGTTTCTGGTGTGCTGTAGTACACTTTGTAGTGAGATATGCTTGGTGCTCATGCTGGCTAGCTCAGTGTTGTGATTGGTTTAAGGATTTCCAGTAACATGGAAATACATAAAACTGGAATTTGATATATGGAAGTTGGAATACAGAAGTGTATGTCCATGTCTAAATAGACCGCCTTCTTTCTGACTGAAGACATGGCTTTAGAAAACTATCAGGTTCCTTACTTCCACCCTAGTCTCAGGGCCATTATGTCCATGTCCCCAAAAGGAAATACCAAACCAGAGTTTAGCCAGGGAGTCTTTTAAATGTTGCATTACAGACTCCTAAGATTTAATTCCTCCTTATTTTCATCTTGATTTCAGGGATGTCTATATCTCAATTTATGGTTATTTGCATAAAATTTTAAGGATCAATGGCATTTCCTGTATTTTAATAGGCAGGGACATCCTGCACTAGATCAGGTTGCTCAGAGCTTCATTAAACCTGGTCTTGAATGTCTTGAGGGTTTTGGCCTCCACCACTGCTATTGTCAGAGCACTTAGTTTTAAATTTCCACTCTATTAAATAGACATATGAAATATTTTAATACATAATACTCAACTATCTAAATTCTCATCCTCTCTTATTAACTTATTTTCACTTCAACACATTTGGTAATTAATTATGGTTGAATTTGATTAGAGTTTACTGAATGTTAAACGGGCTTTTCTTGATTATAACCAAACATTAAAGTTCATGTGCAAGTACAAAACTGGTCAGATCAAAATGTCAGTCTAAGGTAGTACTGAGAAACATGTCTGTGGAAGCCAGTCTCACTTGTACAACACTAACACGCCTTTGTAACTTCTGAGTATGAGTTTATCACTCTTTGATTGAGCTAGTTATGAGCAATACTACAGCTCTTCTAAATGGAAAATTTTGTGTAAAGTTTAAGTCTTACATATAATTGATGGATGAAATTAAATCATCTTCACAAAGTGTGGGGAATATGGGTTGATAGCATATGAAAGAATAGTACATTGTAGTCCTGGTTTGAAGTTGCTCATGATCTGGAGTCAGATCCCTTGTAAATGTGGAAGAAATACCCTTGTCAACTCATGTATGTGAAAGTGATTCTGTAACATCATTTTTGGAGTATAAAGAAGCATAAGGTAGAGACAGAATTTCATATTTGCCTGGTCTTGTAGGTTTTGATTGTGAAAAGACTAAACGTATGTTTTTCATCATTGATCTCTCACTGAATCCTGCAGGGCCTGTCATCTCAGCATTGACAGGATCAGATGAAAAATACAATCGATGTGTTGACATTTTTTTGAGAATCATTCAGGTAAGATTACTTGTTATACAGAACTACAGTGAAATTCATGGCTGCTGCTAATGTTTCACCAGTTGGAGCCTTTGCATTCTCAATCATTAATTAAATTAGATACTGAGGTTCTCTGCATGTTTCCTTGTTTCTATTTTAAAAGCACTTTTTGTGCCTTGCTCAGTGCCATTTAACTCTCTCGTAATTTCCCACATAAAGAGCTTCACACATTTGTACTCTTTCCCCCCACTTCATAGAGGGGCACCTGTTTGCTTGAATCAAGAACCATAGTGCACACCTCCAAAGCTCTTGGAAGATTTGTATGTACATGTATTTCATTTTGTTTTCAAGTAGCAACTACAGTTTTTTTGAGATTTTTCATTGGCAGCATGGGGAAGGAAATTCTCTGTAGAGAACCAGATTATCAGAGGCAGCAGCAACATATCACCTTCCTGGTATGTTCTAAATGCAGATTTTCCAACTGTACATAAAAAATCACAAATATTCTACCAAATATTCACCTGTGGAGACTTTCTTTTTATAACATAAATTAATGAACATATTTATATGAAGTCATGTACTAGAAAAGTAGTGAATGATATGTGTCCATTCACTTGACTGCTAAGAGTGTCCAGTGTACTTGCACAAAGAGCTGGACAAAAAAAATACCATGGTTATAATGGAAAAGGAAGGAAAAGCCAGTTGGGCCATATGCCAAGTTGGAGCTTGATATTCTTGAGGTTTAAATTTTGTCCCAGTTTGTACAAATCTGAAGATAGGTAGGACAGTGTATAGTTGCAGTAGCAATTAGGTGCTGCAATAGATACTATTTTGGCAGAATTATTCAGCTGGAGTTAAAGAATATTAATATTTTTTTTGTAACATGGCAGCCTAGCAACAGTTTTTCTTAGGAACACCAGAAAAAAAAAAGGGGGGGGGGGGGATCAGGTGGCTTTTTAGCAGTTTATTGACCTGGATTTGAAGAAAACGTCCATGGAGCAAGAGAGGTTCTTCTGGCATTATGTCTGTGTTGATTTTCAAAGGTCTGCAATAAAATACTGATAACTGAATGCCTTAAAACTATGTAAAAATGATTTGCAATGAGAAGCGTTAGTCAGAACATGTATGGGTTTTGTTTTCTGTCTTGCATGTGTGTGGACACTTCATTCTTTGTATGTCTTCTACTTACTGTATTAGATGAACACTTGGTGACTGTCAATCTGAAGTACAAACTGGATTCCTTAGGAACTACTTATAATTGTCTAACTTTCTAAATTCTGAGTGTTTTATTGTGCACCCCAAAGTCTGCCAGGTTTTGATGAGATTGCTCTCCCTCAAGCAGCATATAATTTTCAATGTAATGTGCTCAAAGGGAAAAAAAAAAGTAAATATGAAGTGTTAACTTCATAAAGGTTTTTTTCAGGGATATAAGTTTCTTTTATGTTGTTAATTGGTAATGCCAAGTGGTCATCTAGTATTGCACCGCTTCTAACAATAATTAGATACTTTGCAGTTTTATAAACTGTCTAGTTCTGTATGGATCCACATCTATGACTAGCTGTTCTAGTAAGTGCCAATGTGATGCATTAAATAATTTTTTTTTCTGATTAAATGATCCAAAATAACCAGAAAAAAGGTGGGTCAATTTTATACACTGAGCAGGTAAAGTGACTGAACAGGAAAGATCCTCTGCAAGGAGGAGTTACCTTGTGTAGCCAGTAGCTTAGAAGAAGTAAACAAATGGTTCCTCAGGTAGCCAGATTTTAAATCGTATTGTTAAAAACAGTAGTTTTGAGTGAATGGAGAAATTTGCCTTTAATTGCTAGTCTAGGAGCTTAAGATGAGAAAATAAATGAAATGGGAAGCTATGCTTGTCCTTATTTAGATTTTCTGTTCCTTTTGAAAACAAAACCTTCTTAGTTTATGCAAATGTTTTATAAATTCCTAGTCTTAAAAGACAGAGTGGAGAGTGATAGCAGGGTAACAATTTGAATTAAATAATATACCTACTTATTTTTTATTTTTATTCTGGTTCTTAAATTGTAGTTTTTGGTTAGTAATCATTCTCCTGTTTTGTTGTAATTTTTTTCCAATGGCTCATGTTCTCAGATACTACTTACTATTTAAAAAAATGCAGATTATGATGTTCAGAAATAGTTCCAGTTCTGTCCTTCACACTTTGTTAGCTTAGCTCTTTCTCAGTTGGAGAATACAGACATGAGAAGGGCAAAAAATTTAGTCATTCATAATTGTAAAATAAGTACCTTAATTCTTTTCCTTGTTCAAAACACATGCAATATGCCCAGAACAAGGGAAAATAAAGTCCTAATTGTTCACTTCTTAACATTTTTGGACAGAAAAACCTATTAATGTGGTTGATGAGTGACTTCCATATTTTCAGCAATGTCTAGTCCAAGAATTTGTTAATTTTCATCCTATGTGAAATTCTTTTTGTGTTTGTTTTTCTACAGAAGTCTCTGCTCTTAAAATTTGGCAGCTTTGCAGTGGTTGTCTGAAGGTCATTGCTTTTTTAATTATTTATTTAAGTGTTTGGCTTTTTATAATATGGACAGTTCTGATTTGGGTGCCTTGTTCCTCTCGAATTTTCAGAAGTGATGAGAAACACTTTACTAAATGTTTTGGTAGTTGGACATTGTATGCAAGCTGATGGTGACTGTTGGGTATTCAAATCAAAAGTGTTCAAAACTAAAACTATTTCAGGAACTAATAAATTTTAGATTTGTAGAATGACCTACTTCAGTAGGCCAAGAAAGAAGCGTAACATTGCTATGCTAATTTAGAGGAAAAAGCGTTGTTCGTAGTTATCTGCTTAATTTTAATGCAATTTTTTGTCAAATCAAGGGAGAATGATAGTGTACTTTATGTGAAGTGATCCCAGTTTATAAACAGATATGTGAACTGTAGTGAAGGTTCCGATCCATAGACTTTCTGGTATCCTCATAGATAAGTGTCCATGTGGAGAGGAAGACCACTTTCATATGGGATATACAGAATGGAAATTCTGCCTGTAAAGAATAACTATCACTCTTAATACTGATGTTGTGGTAAATGAAACTTTCCATGTTTAAATTTGAGGTGAAAACTTTTGTAAATAATAAAATCCTGATTAATATTTTTTCTCCCGTTCTTGTGGTGCTTGTCATCAAATCCTTCATTGAAGCTGAGCACTTCTTAAGTGGTCCAAACTCCCAAACTCTTCATACATGCAGGTTAGCACAGGGAGATACAATTCTTTCATCTTTCCACTGCTATTATTCTATTACCTTTAGCAGAAAGGAACACAAATTATCTTTCTTGTCTCTTAAACATAAGGTTTGAAAATGAGATTTTCTTTCCTGCTTCCCACTGAATCTCAGGAAAGGACTGGAGGCACTCCTAAGAAGGCAGTTAATCTACTTGAAGTTTGTGTACACAAACATTAAATTTATGTGAGTACTGAATTTATGGAAGATGCTTCCGTACTACTTAGTCCCATATCGAAGTGTTTTTGCATAGGAATAGATAAAAAATAGTGATTTAAAAAGAAATAATTAAATCCATATATTATTCCAGTTTAGGTCTTTTGATAAAGGACCACTTTCTTTCCATTGATTTTCCCTTTTTCTAGCAAAGAAATAGTTGTTTTTTTCCTGATGCTTATCTGTGGTAGTTAACAATTACTGCTGTTTTTTTCTCTGAGGAGGGATGTGTTCTTAGTATTTTCTAGCTTTGCAAATAATTGTAATTTAACTTTTCTCAGCTGGGTAGAACTGTTTGTATTTGGAGTTATGTTCTTTTTGTTTTGATTTAGTCAAGTAATTGATGAATACGGAAATAGCACACGTGCTTTGAAGATCATATAGGTTGGCTTTTCAGTTATAAGTAGAAGTTTATCAAAATTAGATATCTAATACAGGTTATCAGCACAATCTCCTTCGCTTTTGGTTTAAAAGTTTTATAGCCCTTTCTTTAGTACATTGCTCTGAAAGTTCTGTTTGAGTTTTAGTGCAGAAATGCAGTCCTCTACTTATGCCACAAGCATAAGATAAAAACTTGGTGTATATCATCCATGCTGGTTTGTAACGTTTTACTATTTGGCTTTGCATAAAAACCTGTTTGTATTTTCTAATATTAAAAGAAAAGTTCAGTGTCTTTATGTATCAACTGGCTTTTTAATATGTTTGTAAACCTGTCAATAATTCTGTGTAGGGAAATACTGACTTTATCTTCTTGTCTGCCAATCTTGCTAAAAGGTCCATTTTAAGAGAAATGTGAGATCTAATCCAGGTCAAGCTACAAATCATCTTCAGATTAAAAGTTTTCTAGAATCTATCCACTTGCAAGTAATTGCTCTTATAACAGGCATGAAATTTTCTCTTTTGTTCTGACATACTTGTTTTATTTCAGTTTGGGGAGATGGAAAGCCAAGTTAATTTTTGAGAATTCAGTCAATTTCATACTATCTAAACAATTAGTGGAAAGGATTGTGTTATTAAAGTTCTAATCTGAGGATTCTCTAATTGAAGTGTTGCTTCAAGAAGAAATGCTAAGACACATGCAAACTTCCTAAAAATAATCATGAAATCAAGCCTTCTTTTTCTGTTTAGATAAAAATTTTTACTCCTCTTCAATAAGGACTTTGGACTTTTTTATCAGAGATAAAACTGCTGAAGTATATATGAAATAAATAGAATGTAAATACTCCTTTTCAGTAAGGAAATGCTTTGGGTTTTCCTATATATCCCTCATTTAGTTATGACAATTAAAAAAGTTGTGCTTTAGTGTTCAAATTCAAATGCATTTTAAATTATTTTAGCAAAAAAATAACCATTATATTTACATGTGTTTAATTTTGAGCTTAATAGAAGCCTTCTGTAAAGTTATTGAAGAGTCAAGAATTTGAATGGATAAAAAATGGGGAGACACTTGTATGTGTTCTTATTTATAATAAAAGCTGTGGTTTTAGAACGAGACAGCATATTCAAGTATATCTTGATACTATCTGCTTTCTATTGAAATAATGTCAAAATTCTGTCAAAAGCAGCACCTGTATTTTGTGAGAACTGAGAGAGACAGTGGAAAATGTAGTTGATCACTGAGCGGTATATCTTTGCCTTTATTTTGTGCTCCTGAACAAGAACCGAAAGTTTTTGGAATGGCTGCTAATTATTTACTTGTCTACTAAGGTGCTGACTGTTTTCATGTACATTGTGATTTAATTGAACAAAAATTAATGGTCTGAGTTGCAAGAGGAGAGATTAATATTATATAATTCATAGGAATTATGTGTGAACTCTTTGCTTAAGAAAAATATTTTTTTAAAAGTCAAAAAAAATAGCAGTTGTTCTGAGGTCAAATTACACATGAAGAAGGAAAACAAGTGAGGTCTGTCTTCACTACAATTGATGTCTGCACATGGCCTATTTCACAGTACTTTTAAATTATTTGCAAAACTGGGAGAATGACTAACTACATAATTTTATTTGTCCATTGTCAGTTACAACTTGGTAGATGAGTTAAAGACTTGAAGAATACAAATGAAAAATACTGGCCTTGAGAAAGTCAGTCTTACTATTGAAATGAATTTTTTACCTTCACATTTTACTAATGAGAAAGACTAAAGGTATTTTAGAAGATAGTGTTCTCTGTTTGCAGATAAAACAGTGCATTTTGGTACATTATTTTAAAGCTACAGTAGCCCTGCACGGGAAAACACAAACTGTGAAAATTACTTAGATGGGCCATATGAGGTAGTTTAACTCAGCATATATCTTAAATGGCATGTTTAATATACAATAGTGCTACTGGAATAAATAATTTCACAGTGCTGTTAATTCTGTTATCTGACTCCCTCTCATGAACCTGCAGGTAGTGATTGCAGACCTTTTTCTTTTCAGTGCTCTGCTTCTGGTAACTTCAAATGCAGTTACAAACTGCTGTATTTTGAAAAGAATGGTAGTATTGAAAGAGAGTCATGATGCTTGCTGTTATAAAATGTCTATAGTGATTGTTTTCCTTAATGCTGGACTTTCCTCACTTTTAAAGTTAAGATATTGTCAACGCTAAGCATTTAAGAATTAACAGTGGTTAAAATCCTCTCCCAGGCCTTGCTACACTGTATGGCTAGATTGAAGTCCCTGGTTGCACAGGTCAGAAAGGCAACAGGAGGAAAGCAAGAATTCTGAGTACAAGTGGGTATGGCTGCTATGGAGTTAAATTTCTTTTCCTTGCAGCTTGTAGGGTTCTAGGTTTTAGGTCTGTGACCAAGTAAGAGTTGAAAACACATTTGTGTTTTAACTGTTGCTTAGCAGTTTTTGTTCAATGGCAAGGCCTTTCCTGTTTTTCACTCTGCCCACTTCCCCAGCAAGTAAATGGGTTTTGTGCAAGAAGCTGAGAGGGACACAAACATGCACACCACCTGAATTGACTACAGCTGTTACATGCTATAGAACACCATAATTGTGACAAAACGAAGGTGAAGATGTTTCAACTAGCATTTTGCTCATAGAGTGGCTGTGGAGTGACCTGCCTTGGGGAAGTGGTGAGTGATTAACTTTACATCATTTATCTTATGGTTTGTTGGGTTTTTTTCCTTTTCTCTTTTCATTTGTGTATTAAATTAATTTGATTTTAACCTAAGAAAAATAATGCTCTTTCAATTTGCTTTCCTACCCTGCTGGAGGAGGGAAGGCAGAGCGTAAGCAGCTTTGTGGGCTTAGCTGCTAGCCAGGGTGAGCCCACTGCAGGGATTATTGACCTTTTTGTTTGGTATAAACAGTTTGCCTTTCTAAAAATGCAGTGGGAATGAAGAAAATCACCCCAAAACTTAGTATAATTTTGTATTAGTGTATTGGCAGACATTGCTAAGAGCAACAAATATTAATTGAATTTTGACTCTTAGTGCTGTCTGGATCATCATCTGTGCTGGGTTGAGTGTCTGAGGTCTTTCAGGAAGCAAATTTAAGCAATTGTTGTAAAGTGGGTGTGGAGAAGACCTCATAGATGAGGGAAGCCAGTTCTCTGCAGTCCTTCCAGACAAAACCATAAGCCCCTCATAATTACAGCCAATTCAAGGCCCTTCACCTGCCCCAAAGTTAATGCTGCTGAAGCTCCTCCACAAGAGAACTGAAAGGAAAAAGTTCTGAAGTGTTTTTGCTCACTTTGATGTCCTAAATGAAATAGGATGAGGGTAACAGAGGAAAATGTGCCTTGATGGGAAGGTAAAACTTTTATAGCAAAGTAAAGGGGCCATTTCTTTTTCCTTCATAAAATAAATGTAATTTAGTTAATGAAAAGAACTGCTATCGTTTTTTGACAGAATTATTAATGGGACATCATACTCATACAATCATACTCTTAGATCATTAAGTCCAATTCCATCTTACTGCAGGTAGCTATAATTCATAACTCCAGTCAATGGAAATGCTTTTTAAGGTAAATAGGGACTTTAGAAATTGGGAGATTTTGTTAACATTTCCTTCTCCAAACTTAAAACTGGATGAATGAAAGGTCAAAGTGAAATATCCGCAAGCCTTCAGATTTTTAATTTCCTGTTGTTGGTTGTATTTCTGTTATACTTGGAAACATTGTGGAAAAGGGCATATAATCTTGTAACTAGGTGCAAAGAGTTCTGTGTGAACTGGTTGCTGTTGGTGAGGTGTTCCAAAAGCCTTGCCTTCATTAATCATAGCTGCTTTGTGACTTCTCCACCTGTTGCTTATATGGTATATACTATTGCTGCTTTGGTAACACAGATGAGAGATTTTTAGGTCTTGTGCAGTGGTTTTACAAAGGCAAGCAGGAAATCAAAGCAGCAATTTTCACCTCTTTAAGATTCTACACCCTTTGAAATTTTTTAAATGTATAAAATAGCTGCTTCTCTCTCTCAGACTTGGTGAGTTTTAAAATCGGGCTTCAAGCACTATTCAGAGCAGTCTTTATAAGAAGGGATAGAACTTCAAATACTGGGATGGATTTTGCACATCTCTGCAAGTGTAATAATTAGGTAATTTCAAAGATGTGCCCACATATATGCTGTGTGGCTCTTTTTCTTTACATTCTAGAGTTTTATTATGTATCACTTTCTTGTTATTTCAGTATCCTTTGCCTTTTCTTTCTTGGTCACTATGGCTAAATTTTCAGTGTGACCCACTCTGAAATGCACAGAATTTGCCGAATTGCATACTGGTGATGACTTCTACAAAAAGAGCTTAGAGAATGGAACTGGAAAGAAAAGCAATGCCAAATACTTTGTCCAACTTGTACTGAGCCGTTGATCTCCTAACAGTTTGGCTAAAGATGTTGGAAAAGTTACCAACTTCTACATTTGAGTCTCAGGAAAGTCCGTGTAACCCCAGAGAATTTTGTGGAAGTACAAATGAAATATAGAACATTTTTTTGTTTGTTCTGGGCCTGTAATTAATATTTAAATTAAACCAGAGAGGTGGGGAAAGCTTTAGGTTTTAAGGCTGTTTTAGTACGTGCATATTAGTTGAGTGGTCTGTGAACAGTATTTTCTGTGCAAGTGCTAAACACAGCTAATTTTTTAAAAGCAAAGTGATCCTCACTTGTGTATGAAAACCAGCTGCTGTATTTTTTTGAATTTTTGTACTACATTTCTTCTGCTTTCTTCTTCCCTTCTCCCTTCTGTCCTGTTAGTTTTTAAAGATTTTTCACCTACCTTCAAGGAAATCAGATGCCATTAAAAAGGTTCTGAACTTAAATTCCGTTTCAGAAGCAAGTTCCTAATTTATATGTAAATTTTTTGTAGTTAGTCATGAAAAGCTCATATGGATGAGCAGGGAGAAGACTGTGCTAATAGAAGAAACAAATTGCATCATGTAGGTCAAAACAGTTTACATAGGCCTGAATACTCAAGTAAGCAAGGAATTATACATTTTAGATCTAGTTTTGGGGACATCTGTAAGGCTATATGGAAGAAAGTTTATGTATGTAGTTGATTAATTTTATTCCAAAATTATACTTCACCTTTGGTTATTACTGATGCTAGCTCAAAAGTAAATGAACAGCAGTGCTACCTTTTTTGCTATGTGCAGAGAAAAATGTAAAACTGATGTACAAAAATGACATAGCAAATTTGCATGTTGTGAGTAAATTACTCTCATCAAAATATCAAAGGGCATCATTCCTGATTAGAAGTGTCACAAATCAGTTATCTACTTGTCCTAAGTATTGTCTTCATATTCACATACTGCTACATTTGTCCATGATAGTTAGGTGTGTATATTGAGGTGCTTGTGCTGCTGTACTAGTATTGTAGTTGGTTAATGAATTTTTTTCTCTTGTATTGGCTTATAAGGTCAGTGTTAGAAGTTACTGTTTTCTTCATTTTTCCATGGTAGATTCAAACAGTTATAAATTGAGTTTGTCCATCTATCAAATTCAGGGTATGTTTCTAAATTTAGTGATTAGTTCAAACATGACTATGCTGACTTTATGAATTTGATGTAATTGAAGCCCTGATATTGGCTGTAAGTATTCTTGTGTTGCAGTATAGAAATATTTATCAGTACCTGCTACTTATCTAAGATTTGTTTAATATGCCATATGCTAATTTAAATAACATTGCAAATATAAGACTAAACATACCACAGAAATTAAAATTAAAAAAATAGGCTTATAAAAGGACATATTTTAAAAACTTACATCATGATCTGTTATGCCATACTAAATGTAGTAGCTCCAAATCTTAAGGGCTTCAACAAGATCTATTCAGTTTTACAGTTAAAAAAAATTGAATTATATCAACAGAGAGAATATCGGTAAGTGTGGCTCAATATGGATGTGCACTCATATGTGTATTACCTGTAACATTATTTGAAACAGAATGTCTTGAAACTAAGGGAAACTTAGCGAAAGGAGGGGTTTGTTTTGGGAAAATTATGTGGAGAAGGCAAGCTATCAAATTTGGGAGTAATTATTCTAACTTTGATATCATCCATTGACCTTCTTGTCATTATCCCTTAGGGAATTAGTGGGAATAAGTAATCTCTCACATTGTTACAGCTAATTTCCAATAATTTGGAATTATTAAAAAATATAAAATTATATTCAGATTTTTGTTAATTTTAACAATTGATAAAGTAAAAAGGAAAAATTCTTTGTGGATGTATATATAAAGCATATATAAATTATTTCAATCTATACTGACTCTGTAAGTCTTATCAAAGAAGAAAAGAAGATGGGCTTAAAAGAAGATGGGCTTATAGTGTGGTTGGAAAGGAAATTTGTCAAAAGCATTTTTGTTAGAAATTAATCAAATGTAATGGTTTTCTTGAAAACAGGAGACATCTTAAAACTAATAGAAGCCTTTGGTAGCTATTGAAAGACATAAGGAAAACCTGATTTTATGAGACTCAGAGGAATTGCTGATGTATTTCTCCATCTTAGCTATGTGTTGTAAAATACCAGAAGCATGCTGAGTTTCCTTTTTGTTTGAGTTTCGTTGGGTATGATTTTAAAGTAGGGATGCTACATCTGAAATTTTTGCAGTTAATCTTTTGTTATAGTTCAAGTGTCTATGTTATTTTTTTGATATGTAAAAGCTTATGTATTTTATGCTATTTCTTTTTTTGAATATCTTTTTAGCATAGCATGGTTTTGTATGGCAATTCTAGGCTCCTTTAGGTTGCTATTTTTTGGGGGGGAATAAGAGAGAAATTGTTTCTCCTTGTAAAGGAAATTATTATAGTACAACAGATAAAAGCCAAGCCAAAAAATTTCTCATCACTGAGATTTAGAGTCCAAGGCATCCCAGGCACTTTTAATTTTGTGCTTACAAAATAGATCTCCTGAACAAGCTGTGAACATCTGTAGAAAAAATTAAATGCAATTAAACAACTAATTAGAAACAACAAATTCAACTAGATTCCTTGCTGCCAAGATTTCTCACTGATATTATGTACGAGAAAAAATTGAAAAAGAACCCATTATATGTATGTATTAATCCTTGTGTTTTAGTGCTGTAGTGCAGGTACCCTACTGCTTCTTAATTTAGTTTTGTGTTAATGCAAATTCACCAGAAATCTGTTATTTCTGTTGGTGATTTCAAGATACTATCCATAAATTTTTGCTGATCAAATAAAATAACTGGTATAGTCCTTACATTTAAATTTTCAATACAAGCATTTCAATCAAGAGCACAAAAAAGTACTAAGACAGAAAGTGTTCTCATAAAATCCAATGGTGGTCCTATAAGGTCTCTTCCAACCCTAACTATTCTATGATTCTATGATTCTATTGTGACGGAAGATACTTTTTATCTCTTAATGGATAGATGTTTTGATGCTACAGGTTATTAACTGTAGAGGTTCATTTCTTGTGTAGCTGAAGTAGCAGAGAGCAATCATTTGCTTTGTTACCTGTCTTAGTCTTCTTGAATGTAACTGTTATTTGTGTTTGAAATCAGTGTTACTTGCTGACTGAAAGGGGAGAATGTATTGTTGGCTTTTCCTGCTAGCACACAGCTGCAGCATCTTTGGATTTGAGCACTGACCTCGGTTAAATGGAAAAGAGGAGGGTTCTTGCTGTCACTTTTCTGGTAGTCATGTTCAAAAAGGTTTCAAGTCAACTGACAGAACTCAGAATGTTAATTGTTTGAAATCTCACAGTTTCCTTTTTCTGCTTGAGCACTCTGGAGTCTAGTGCTCAGTTTTATAGTGGTTCTTCTTGAGGCTTTATGCTCAGTGTGGTGCTGGTTTCAAAAAACCTAGCTTATTTTGTATAGTGTCTTTAAAGTAGTGAATACCTACTGTTCTTCCAAATTTATATCTTTGTGAAGTATCAGAACTGGAAACTTCATTTGCTTGTAATTCATATTGTGAACTATGGCTAAATAAATGTCTACAAATTGAATGATGAGAAAGTCGCTTTATAATGACAATGAAAAATGATACAGTATTTTGAGCGTCCAAAGGATGATGTGAGTGCATGTATATCTGTGTATAGATACATTTTTAAAAGTTCACAATATGCATCCTGAATAGCATACTAACTTAAAGTCAGTTAAATGCTGATCCTTTAATCAATTTTGTTTTGATTTATCTTTTTATTACTCCCAAGTAGGTCAAGAGTAAATGACTGGAGAACTCTAGCTGAATTTTATATAAACCTTGGCTATCCATTTTGAACTTCCATTGAATTATTTTTGCAGTATATATAAAATTTGCTTTGTAGTTCCATATACTGGAACGGTCATGGATGGTTACCATTTTGTCTGCTTGACTTGCTGTTTGCCAGTTAAAATGCTCTTGTTTAAAACTGGATATTGATAAATAGTGCCCAGGGTAAAATTTAGTCTGTGCTGAACTTGTTAGTGGTATTGGAGTGTTTAAAATATACTTAACATGAGGAGATTATCTAGTTTTTTAGAGTAATATTGGGAGTTACTAGTTCACTTACTGAAACTTGGAAGCAGAAGAACAACCAGCTGAAAAAATCATTTGGGTAAGCTATGCTTTGAAAGTTGAAAACTATGGGAAAAAAGAGGCACTATTTCTAAATCACATTTAATGTTAAACAATCTTAATTGTGAAGGAAAAACAAAAATTCAAATGAAAAATAATTTGTAGAAATCTTTCTGATTTTAAAAATTTGGAGAATTATTGATTGAGTTTTGTAGCATTGTTTTCAGAAACCAGAGAAGACTACTGCTTTTAACTTTACTAGCTTTTTATTCTGATTCTTTAAATGAAATTGAAAATAAATTTATGCTTTTCATTCCACCGTAGTGGTGGTGTTTTGTTTTTTTTCTTGTGCAAAGAAGTGCCATACTGAGTTTCTTCCACATTGTTGCAATGTGACAAAGTAAATCTGACTAATGTGTGAAACAAAGTTTTATACTAGGTAGACTATCTTTAACAACAGATTAAAAAGGTTTGTGGTAGCTGTGGCTTCCTGAGATTACAGGGTTATAGACTTCTTTGCATGCCTTTGGTTTTGTTTTGAAATTGAAATGTACCACTAAGTATAATACACAGTTTCCGTGGGAAATGACATTTAATATGTGGCTTAAAATGCGTTTTCTGTAAATACTTGTGGTTTTAAGTTATCTCTAATTTTGGCTAACTGAATATGCTCATTTATTCAATAGGAGTCTTTTGGAGCCACAAAATAATAAAAGCTTTTAGCTTTGGGTTTCTTGATTTTAAAAAAATTCTTACTTCTGTATTTCCCTCCCACCCCCCGTGATTTGTATAATATGATTCTTATTTTACCATGACCTTTAAAATAGGAGTCAGGAGGGTGTGGGGGGTGGGAAGTGCGTTTTAGCAGTGGATTTTATTCTGCATTTTAGGTGCCGCTATTTAAAAAAATAATGACCTTCAGTAATATAATTTTTTTTTTGTTTTACTCAAAACCCCATAAATCATTCCTTGTATTTCTTGATGCTCTCTTGACAGAAGTCATACTGAAGTTTAAAAAGGTAATAAGGTTAACAAAGGTATCTCTGGGGATGTCTTAATTCTACTTCTTGTTTTATGTAACCTACAGCAGAACCAACTTTCCACATCTAATGGGATGTTTATCAAGTCTATTATTTATAGGAATATGTTGGAGTTATGCTTTAATTCCGTGCAATCGTATTTTGGGAAAAGAAAACAATTGACTAGCAGGATCAAAGCATTTTCATATCCTTTTGTCTATCTTGGTCCCTTTTTTCAGACTCTTTGTAATGTGTGTTGAAGCACCTCTACTTTGCCTACCTGGAGGGCTGAAAATTACTACTGTAATTAATGAGTCAATAGAAGAGACAGTTTTCAGACATAGTATTGTAGTTTACTCAATGAAAGATTCAAAATTTGTCTTTTTTTTTTTTTTTCCAATGTATCTCTCTTGATGCTGAAGTATCAAATAGCTACTGAGGAATGAGTAAATACTCGTTAAAAATGTACACTCACTAAACATTCTCTCTTAGTGTATTTTGAAACATTAGCTTT
The DNA here is from genome assembly GCA_013400935.1 of Turnix velox. NCBI lineage: Eukaryota > Metazoa > Chordata > Aves > Charadriiformes > Turnicidae > Turnix > Turnix velox. The sequence continues at coordinate 52,378 of VZTY01001496.1, forward strand.
TTTTACAATTTCAGTACTAACAATCAGTATTTGCTTCTAATTGCAAAAGTCCTTTTGACCACTATAGATTGCTGTGATGCAACCAAAATGGCAACATGAAACTAACATGATAGGTTGCAATGTTTTTAGGCATATCTCCCTGTATTATTTTGTTGTGGTAGATGGGTTTTACTTTTGGTTTTTTCCTCTTGTATCTATTGAAACTCCATTAAGATAATCTAAGGTAAATAAATAGAATTCTGGTGTACTGAAATACAGAGGTCTCTTACTCTGGTCATCAGATCCACCAGTCTGCTTTGTTTAGCACCTTCTGTTGCCTGGCCCTGTGCCCATGCAATATCCTTGACCTGCCTTTCAGATCTTTTTATTTATTTATGAGGACAGCTCCTTGCCTATTTAACCACCCTAAATAATACTGAAAAATGCCAAAACATTGACTGTTAGGTTTCCTGTCTGTCTGTTCCCATTAAGTAGAATTCTTTTGTTTTCAACCAGTCAGGTCTTTCTAGCAACAGCTGCTTAACTTTCTCTTTGAGGTGATTTCAGTACTTTCTGATTTATCAAAAGTCCTTTATAAAGGGCCAAATCCTATACAAAAATGGCAAGCCCCTGGATGAGATAACCCAAAGCCTTTACTGTCCCATAAGGACTGATCCCTTACCTCCCCTAAAGAGAAGCTAGGTCACCTGGACGAATTATTCTGAATCCCTTTATTCATTAAAACCAAATATCATACTGTAGAGTTGCTGAGAGCATTGTATGAATTGCTTATTCTGAAGAGTTTTTGAACTTCCTAGCATGTATAATTTACAAATTTGAATGAATTTCAGTAAGAAATATTGACACAGTTTGGACTAGCTTTATTATATTATGCTTACTGCATTCAGTTGTTGATTATTTGTACTTTAAGAAAACAGATTTTTAGATTTAAAATGCCTTTTTTAATGAAGAAGTACAACTGCAGATACTAAAGATGCTAACAACCAAGTGTTGCTATTTCAGTTCTTAGTTACATCACAGTTTTGATGATGACTGACCCAGTTTTGTGGCCAGGAAAATAGGAGTAATTTTGTCAGACCATTATTTTACTACCTGCTGTGTGTATCTTCACGATAGCTGTTTACTTCAAACCTTTTGTCTAGAATTATCACTGAAGTTGGAAGATGATGAGCAAAGTGAGGTTTTGAGGGAATGGTGTATATCTTTGTATGTGAAAACAGTGACCTTCTCCCTTTGCCTTCCTGATCTCCTAGGCAACTCACAAAAAACATGTGACGTTTCTTTTCAATCACTTTGATCTTTTCAAACATATAAAACATTGAAAATATCGATGTGTGGAGGTTCTTTTTAATCTGAGGTTTCAAAAAGTTCTTTTACAAAGGGAACTTTTTCTCCCAGAGGGGTTAGGAGTATTTGAAATGTATTTAGGTTAATTGCAAGTTAAAATAAGAACAAAGTTTTAAGTGGTCTAATGGTCTGAATTAAAAAGGAAAAAAAAAGTTTTCCATAGCACTTTTTATTTAGTCATTCCTGTCATAATTTTATTAGTGTTGCAGTCCTTCACAGAATCTTTTGAGAATACTGGGATAGCCAAGACCTGAATTTCTAATTTCAAGAACTGTGTCAGCCATTCTCATTCCACTCTTGCTGACGTTTTTTGGTTGTTGTTGAGCCTACTTTCCTCAGGAAAATTAAGATTATGAGACTGCTTTCTTATTTCAACCACATAGAAGGACTGAGGTTTCAAAGATTTAATTTATTCTTTTAAAGATGATTTTAATTTTTTCTTTTTTTAAGATCTCTGTGTTTTGTGAAAACTGGTAACAATTTGCCAGTTGAGAGAAAAGGTGCATAAAAGGTCTATGACCAGCAAATCCCTTGGTGCTGGACATTTATTGCTTGTTTAGTAGTGAGTAAACATCTCAAGTGCAAGATGGATTTCTTGAGGCATGCTCAGCTTCAGCATCCAGAGGTATTAACACTCATTAGGAACCCCATGTATGTCCTTAGGTGTATGAAAGTATGTTTTTGTGTTATGTAGCTTGCATATCTGATGTGTTTTAGGAATTCTTCATAAGTAGTAACTGTTATCTTGTTACTTCTTTTTTCCATTGGTAAGATATAATTGGAAAATCTAAGCAAATGTAAATTAGAGAAAGTAAAATGATGATTTCAGATTTGATTATAAATACCTGGTTCCTGCAAGATAGAAACAAAATCTGTTGAAAATCTGTTGTGTTTACTACTTTCAAATAGCATAACCTTTATAGCCAAATGCCTACTTCAGATATATTATCACAATATATAACCAATAATTAAGTTAGGAACCATTATTAATCACAGATCTATTCTGTACTTAAGTAATCTGTGTCCAGCTAACCCAGAAATGTTAAATATAGTTTTGCCTTTTACAATAGCCCTTCATTGCTGAATCATTAAGGACTGTGATTAAATATAGAAAGCATTTCAGCCACCATCTTGTGAAGAATTTTGTATGTGGCTACAGTATATTTAAGGCAGATGCTGTTTTTAGTCTGTGTGATAACAGCAATATAATATGCACCCATATTTTGTTATCTCTGGTCTAGACTTTTTTGAATTTTATGATGAAGTAAAATTGAAGAAATAGTGATAACATGATATACTGTAATAATTTGGTGATTTTTCTTGCTTAGTTGAATATAATTTTATGTGCATTTCTAGTATGAAATAGTTGTATACATTACAGAATATGATCCACAGAAAGCAAAAGTAATAAAAAAACCCCTTTTTTCCTGGTTTCTTTTAGCTGAGGTATGTTTTTTACCCCTCTTTTCATATGGTATGCTTTTCTATTAGAATTTCATATCTGTATTTTTTCTTGATTTCAATCTCTAGAGGTTCTAAATAGATTCATATCTATTTATAATTTTGTGCATAACCTATATTTTGAAAGTAGTCTTTTCTGTTAATTATGCCAGACCAGATAGACTGGCTTGAAGAAAAAAACATGGAGATTGTGATGAAGATTATTAGTTAGGGGAAGATACAGTTTTAGAGATTTTGAAAAAAGGCGTCATGCTTATTTTTTTAACAAAACAACACAGTTCCCTTTCTCAGTGATTGTATGAGTTTCCCTGCTGCAGCTGCAGATATTTTGAATATGATCTTTCTTCCTCCACCATCCGACTTCTTTCTGCAGTCGTGCAGTGAAGTCATAATCCTGTGTTTCACATCCATCTGTTACCATAGAAATGATTGTAATAACCTAAATTTAGCACGATGTCTTTCCTGCAGGATCAAGCAGGAGGACTGAATGTGTGTGAAAGAATCTCTGTGAAAATCAGAATATGTTATCAAAATCCAAATGCTGTGATAAATTAACATGACAAAAAAATTAAAACTGAAGTAAAACATCTGTATGTCACATGTGACACACCATGCAGATTACTTAACTTTAATGACAATAATTTCTTTTTTATCCTAACGGAATCCTAGGACAAGGGAAGATACAACATTCATTGTCAGACATGTTAATCTGATAAAAAACATTATCACAATATTTACTGTGATCTAGATATATTAAAAACCAAAGGAATGAGCTTAAAATGCTATGAAAAAGACAGTTTCTTTTAACATTTAAAAAAGTAAGACACTTTTAAAAAGTTGGGGTTTTTTTAATAGAATTTGAGTTCAAATGAATTTTCCCTTCTGAAAATAAACAGAGGAAGTTCCCATTGTTTGTTGAGAGCAGCGAGTTCTTTGTTGCATCTTATTTACATCTTGTTTTTCTACATTTCTGACTTCTGGATAGAGAGTCACTCAAGCACAGGAGCCTACCATTCTTTACATGTGGCTCTATCTCAAACTAAAATAAAAGGAGAAAATACCTAGAAAAACTGCAAACCCCAGACTTTGAAGATAGGAAATGTCTATACTACCCTCTACATATATTCATCAAGAGAAAGCCACTGAATGGATTCTCATGTACTATTATGATCACAGGATCCTCCCATAAAGTCATCTGATGGCCACTTCTTCAAGATATATATAGAGTCATTATTGTCTAGCAAAGCAGCTGCATGATTTATCTACTTCATGTTACTTCATGTTATTTTTATTCTAAAACAGAATTGCTGATTTCCTTGTGGTCCTTACGGAATATTTGAGCTACATACACAATTTGAATCACTCTTTAGAGTTGAAACATTAATATTATAATTTCATAGATATAAAAATGAGGCACAGAGGGATTCAGATCAAAAGTATCTGTTAATTTTGAGTGTGATATTTGAGTTATTTACAAAATAATTTTTCAAGTACTTGGTATTTAGTATTATGTAACACAAAATATGTTCAATCCATGGATCTCATTAACCTGGTTAAATGGTGAATGCTGAACACTTATGTAAAACAGGTATTAAGATATCAAACCAGACACTCAGAGCTAGGTCTTTCATTGCTTTCTTTACCCTCCCCACTCTTCCACATGCTCTCACTTTTGCTTTCCTTTTTATCTGCTCTGGCTCAGTGACTAGAATAAGTCTGTTTTTGAAGAGAATACTTTTTGCAATTTATTTTCTTGTTCTGTATGTATCTTTCAACTTTACAACAAGTGAGGCAAGACTATTATCAGACTAGTAAGACAGGCAAGGATCACATATTGCCTTGCCTCAGAAAACTGCATGTGAATCCAAAGAAAGCTGCTTTGTTTTATTTTTCCAAAGAACCAAGAATGAATGTTTCTGATTTTTAGAAGATTAAAAAAAAAATTTGTGGTGTGGTGGTATGTATATCTCTGCAAATTAGTGTTTTCATCAGTATTTATATTGTGCATGATGGTGAGGGTAATAAAATGGGTACATGTGCTCTAACATTCTCTAATCTTTTGGCTGACAATGTGTGCGAGTTTAAATACCTGAAATCACAGCTGCTGTTCTGTGGAAATGGATTTTCTTGCCACAAATTTTTCAAAAGGTAGAATGTTAAAGAAAAAAAAAAATTAAGGTGTTTGTATGGTTTATTGATTTATAACTTGTTTTGTAGATAAGAAATTTACTATTTACTTGACAGCCACTTCAGAGTTGGGGGTTAGACCAAGGACACATACCCTGTGATTTTTCTTGATACCTGTATGATATACATACAGAGAAAAACAGTAGTAATTTTTTCCTTAGTTATGTTAAAACAGCTACTGGATGTCCTTCTAGTAGAAAAAGAGGTGCTCAAACTCTTACTAAGACAATTGCATTGTCTTTTAGCTCATTTTATGCCTGTAGCTCCTACGTCTTTGAGCTAAAAGCAGCAAGGTTTGATGCCTTTCCCTGAGATATTGTGCATGTTTCTATTTCCTTACTCTTTGCATCAAAGTATCATGCAAGAGGTTTTGCTTTGGTTTTTGGTTTGGTTTTATTGCTTGGAGGTTTTTTTTAATTCCTGTTCTAAATTTCTTTAGATTTTCATTTGTTTTTTAACTGTTGTTCATGGGTTAAGCAACAATCCATTGCATATGAGTAAGTGAAGGTGTAAAGCTATGGTAATTTCTGTACTACTACCCCTGATTAAATGTGTTAGACAGTCTTCATATTTTTAATTGAGGTGATAATGCAGTGCATTTGTAAACTATCATATAAAAAAAGTACAGAACAAGTGAATTATTTTCTGATTCATACGCCTGAATGAATGAGGCTTGGAGATGGAATAGTAATTGGATATACAGCATATCTTGACTTTCATTTAAATAATTGCTACAAAAAATGCATTTTTTCAATAAATCCCTGTTTTTGAAAAAGAAGCAGCTAAATGTAAAGATAGGTTTGTTTTTTTTTTCTAAAATGAAAAAGTTTTCACATTATATGCCTTTGAATATTAATTTTCATGAATACATATGAAGATGTTTCAAAAATTAGATTTTAGTTTTAGCACTGCAATGCAACGGTATTAATGTAATTGGGACAGCTATTTGTCTCAAATACAAAGATATTTAAGTGACTGTCAGCAAAAGTATTAAATATTAATAGCACCTGTAGGTGTTTTCACTAGCATTTATTTGCCTGCAAAAATGTGATGAACACCTGTGCTATATTATCAAAGTCAATAATAGAGATAATAGCTACATGACTTCATATTAGGTTATGTAATTGATAGTGAGAATCTTACCTTTTATGTGGAAATCTGACTGTTCCATGGCTACAGCCATACTCAGCACATTTTTCTAAGTTACAGGTATTTCTGTTTTAAAAGATGTGGTCTAAAAGCAGATTTGCCTGCTTTGATGTAGTTTGAGTTTCCTAATGTAATTTAGTTAGCAGCTGAAGTTACTGCAGTGTTCTGTAAGAAATCTTTTATAAAGGTGGACATACATAAGCGCAGTTAACTATGTCAGGTTTGACATTCAAGTTCTAGGGAGCTGTTTCGTTTTTCTTTGGGTTGGTTTTGCTTTTTTTTTTTAATGTGTGCGAGCTCTTTGCTTTGAACCTACAAATATACTTTTCAGGTAAGTTATTTGACTTCCTTTTTTGCCCTTGTAACACAGCTTTTATTCACATCTTGACCACTCACTCTCTTGCCACTACATCATACAGGTAAGTTGCTCACTCTGTAAGTAATTCTGATGATGTTGTCTCAATACCGCAAGTGTGGATTTGTTGTCACTCTGGTGGAGACACATACTCTGTTTTACTAAGTTCAAGAGATCTGCCTTACCTACTGAATTATTGGATCAGAGCTGTGTTGGGACATTATTATCATATGAAGCAATGAAAATTCATGAAGAAGTTTGATAGTTTTGTATTTCCTGTTTTCACTCCACTGCAGTGTAAAGCCAGTTTAAAGTAAAATCCTGAAATGTAAATCCAGCTTGTGGCCAACTGTAATCTAGCATCGCACTTCTTTTTATGTTACTACTGTCATCTGTTGGTGAGGATAAGTGTAGCTATCACGTTGAGAGGTCACGGAGATGCTGATTATGGCTTAGAGAATAATAGTAATTCAGCTTCAATGTTGGCTAGACACTTGCATCGGAAGGGGCAGATAGTGTCCATCAAGTGCTAGAAAATATTCTCAGATCTTAATGGTTAAGATTTAAGCAGGTGATGACTTGTACCATCCTGCTTCTAGAGTTCTGTGTTCTGGTAAAGGACTACTTCTGCTGAGAGGAAAAAAATAAGGCATAATATGCTTCATGTGAGTAATACAGCAATGTCTAAAATGTGTGACTCAGAAAAAATTCTGAAGCTTTAGTTACTTGGTTGTATGCATTAGGAAACCTGATTGTGTTGATAATAGTGTGGTTTTGCCTGCCTTGGGAAAGTTTGTCCAATGGAAGCTAGAAAATGAAATTAATACAATGAGCATGTGGTCCAGCCCTTAAGTGAAGATGAGAGATACATCTTGATAGATAGTTCGTATTGGATGCCAATCACATTTCTCTAGATTTGGAGAGTTTGAACAAGATAAATGGTTTGAAGCTGAATGATCCTACTACTACTGCTTCGCATGAATTTCCAAGAGCTTCAGAATGTTTCTAGAACAGATTAGAGAGAAACACATAACCCAAGGTTTGAGGCAACTGATTAGGGCATAATGTTGGACCTCTTCTAAATTGAGAAAATAGTGAAATAAAACTTAATCTCATAATTCTAAAATCCTAAAAGTTAACTCAAAAAATGAAGAAATAAAATTTTAGGATTTAGATCTTGCATATGAAATGAGTCTAAATGTATCTTAACAAGGTAGGGAAACCTAGACATTACAGTAAAAAAATATAAGTAGTTTCAGAAATGGATAAGGTGGATTGAAAGCTATCTATTAAACTTACAGTAGAAAGTCGAGGGATCAATTTCTTATGTAATTGTGGTGACAGATTTGTATCTGTATTACATCTTCAGGCAAGAGGCAGACAAAGGACACTCAGCAACAGGGGAAGAAAGAGAAGAGCCTAAATATGAGGCTCTTCTATCTAATTCTGTCTTTAAAACACTTCATGACTAATTTTGTTGTGCCTTTTTAATTACTTTTGGAGGTTCTTAAAGTATATATCAAATAAATCAAACTCTTACACAGAGTTATTTTCTGAACACAGTAGTATGTATGAAGCTTTTACTCTTCTTTGTTACGACAGGCTCTGTATACCAACTCTGTGAGGATGTTTACATGTAACTTAATATACTACATGATATCCTAGCAACTGGAAATGCCTCCTGTATGTGTTGAAAGCAAGTGTAGCTAGTTACACAGCTAGATTTATTTCTTACATAGCCTGTGTGCAAGATTGTATCTGTTAGCAATTTGTTTAATGTACAGGTTAAAAATGTCAGTGATGGTATGCATTTTTTCCCATTTTCCTTTTTCTTAGTTTACACTTGCTAGAATGAACTTGTATGAAAAATGAGTGTGTTTATGGGTGACCAAAAGACAGAATCTATCTTAGATTGTTGCAAGTTGCTGTTTTAACATCATATATCAGAAGAGCCTTCTGTGTACTTGATATTAAGAAAAATTACTCTAATTTTATTTTGGTTCATACGTGCTTGTCTTCTCTTGTGTAAAACTATGGTGAATTTAACTTACTTCTTCTGTTTTAATTAAAAACATGAGATATCTTCATTGTATGTAGCTTGGACTCCTTTGGTGCCTTACTGTGAATGAAGGAGAAAAGTAACATCTGTTACATGGTAATTTGGTTTTGGGCTTAGTAAGCCCTAAATTATAATGAACATCTAAGGAATTGTCCTAAAATGATGTTATTTGTATTGGAAGTGGTTTAAGGTTATTTTTTTGCAAAGTATTTATGGTAGTCCTCATTGGGTAATTTTTCTATGGTGATAAAAAAGAATTCGCAGTCACAGATGAATTGCTACCTGTTAACATTTTCCCTCCCCCCCTCAGATTTTGAAATTTGTGTATTGATGAGAACAGATAATTGAGAGTATTACTGAGATACAGGGAAATTCTGTAAGGCACGTAACATTTTTGTTTACTTGATTATTAGCCCTCATCTCCCCTCTCCAGTTATTTTAAATCTGTATGGCAGTGTTAATATAACATAGCATCAACAGTATGCTTTTCCACAGAAAGATCTGTGAAATGGAGAAGTTCTTGACACTTTGTTAGGTAATCAATTGGCATAGGATCTACCTTTTTCAAAGAAGTAATTAGATAGCTCATCCTTGCTATTCTAAGGCTACCTTAATTTTCAGGTTTGATCTGCCAAAACCTGACTTCACTATGTTGCCATTTGACCATTTACCTCCTTAAAAAAAAAAAAATCTACACAGTAATTGGAAAAATATTTTGGGTTTTTTTCTGTTTTGTTGTTTGTTGTTGTTTTTTTTTTTTTTTAAATCACCTTTAGAAGTGTATAGTTTAGATTTTGCTATTTGGAAATTAGCTGAATTTGTGTAATACAATACTCGGTTTGGATTGAACCCTTGAGTCATGGTAAATTTGTGCAGAATAACACAGAAATCCTGAAGGTAAGATCCTTAGGTTAAAGCAGTTTTTCTGATTGAACTTTTTTTTTTTTCCACAAAATGTGAGTCTTGACAGAGATCTTCAAAACCAATGTGAAATTATTTTGAAAAATACCAGGGGATGACAGTATAAAGATTCTTATCTTGTTTACTGTTGTCTACCACTGTGACTAGAACCAACTGAGCTCAATATTGTTAAGTCATAGATGTAAATATTCACAGAATCATAGAATGTCAGGGATTGGAAAGGACCCCAAGAGATCCTCTAGTCCCTTCCCCCTGTCAGACCAGGGACACCTAGATCAGGTCACATAGGAACATCCCAGGTAGGTTTTGAATGTCTCCAGAGAAGAGACTCCCCAACCTCTCTGGGTCACCTGTGCCAGTGCTCTGTCACTCTTCTTGAGAAAAGGTTATTTCTTGTTTTTCTTTGGAACCTCCTGCATTCCAGTTTGCCCCTGTTGCCCCTTGTCCTACAATTGGATGTCACTGAGAAGAGCCTGACTTCATGTATAGTGTCACTAGAAGTGACACTGCGCTGCCATTCTGGTTTGAGTGAGCTAAGTTAGCAGAACAATTTTCTAGGCAAAGAAAGGGGAAATATTGACTATTTCTAGTCCTATAGCCAAAGATTCTCTTCTGGATTCAGTACAATTTTTATGAGCACCCTTTTTTGTTTGCTGTTCATCTTACCTTGAGATCATATTTGAGATCATCTGAACTAGTTGTATTGAGGTTTTAGATTCTTCAAGATCTGTGCATTTAGTTTATCTCTTTGGAGGACCTTAAAGCAAAGGAAGGGTTGACAAAGAATTGCTTCATCATAGCTTTATTTTTGAGAGAATTTAAGTGCTGCAGAAAGTAATGGGGATATTAAGAAGTGCTTAATCTGATAAATATGAAGTGTCCTGTGTGGTCTGACAAAATTTGTCACACTAATTCTTTCCCATATGTCCTTTCTGACTGTCATGATGTATTTGAAGTAGTAACTTTCCTGTTTTTTAGGAAGTTAATTTTGGCATATGGAACAGTGAAGTGCCCTGTAGCCTTCATGTAGTTGTGGTTACTGTACTTTTATGTCTCTTCTGTGGTACAAACTATTTGCTAGGAAGGAGGACCAAAACTGAATCAGTTGAAAACCCTGTGATAGATAGTTCATGAATTATCAAGTGTTACTTTATTGACGAGTACCTGAAATTTTTGGGATAAAAAATAAGCCTTGGACAATTTCAGAGCTGCTCTCATGATTGGGTGCAGTCTTTACCTCATTATTTCTCATCTGTCAGACTTGCAAAGAAGGAACACTGTTATGATATTTCCATATCCAGCACTTGTTAGATATATGTCTAATGTAAGTAACGGTTTTCTCATATAAAGAAGTTCAGCCATGGGTACCTGAAAACATTTCAGGCTTGTTCAACCAGTACTGTTCCTGTGTAGTCTTTTTGCAGTAACAAAATCTTGCTATTCTTTCTTCTGTAGAGTTTCTCCTGGGTGTGACCAACTATTCATTTGCAGTCATAGTATATTTGGGTCTTATCTTGAAAGTTATTTGTGTTCTTCAATGTAAAGACTGTATTGATAAGTTTTTAATAAGTGTTCTTCTTCCTAAATACTATATGTGGCAGATATAAAAAATATACTCTTGTATCATCTATGAGTGTACTCTGACCCATATTTTATTGACATGACATATTTTTATGTTCATACAATTTCTTGTTTATTTCTTCCTTTCTGTGTGCATGTTTGGGCTCTGTCAGTAACTGCAGTTTTTATGCTTTTGCAATGTCACAGTTCTTACAGTTTGGTTGACAATACTGGTTTAAATTGAAACAATCTAAAAATAATCTGTTGATTTACAATGTGTTCCAATATACTATGGCTTTCTAGAGAAGCTTTCTTGCCTTTCCTAACAAGCCACCTCTGAATGAGTGACAATACATTTGATGGTGAACTAGTTAATTTGCATATAAAAGAAAATGTTAACGTTAACAAACTAGGAGTATGTATTTTTGAGGGACTGGATGGATAATCAGATGATAAATCTTGGGATGAACTGAACATAGGGAAGTTGAGGTGTGCAGGTTATTTGATTACTAAGCAGTAGTGTAGTCAAGCTGGAATTCAGCAGAAATATTAAGTTTCTTCTTCCTATTTTTAGTTCCCATTTTTATCCTATAAAATGTTCTACTGCATCTTCTGAAGCACTGATATCAAGATATAGAGACCTGTTCTTATAATTTGGAGTGTATACCCTTATATTTACTTTTCTTTCATTGTGAAATGCACCCACTGTATTTTGAGGAGGAGGGGCTTGGACGAAAGAAAACACACACATTCTCAACTTATGTGTTACATGTTCAGGTAACAGCACAAGCACTTAGACTTAAGGAAATGCATGTATTTTGCTTGTTTGTCCAGTATAAGAAGTAGCCAAAATAAGTCTGTTTTAGTAAGCTGTAAATAATTTAAATGTCCTAGCAGCAGCAGAACACAGTAGGAATTTAATTTTATTTAAAGTTGATCATTATCAGCAGCAGAAAGAAATCCTTAAATAGAGGAGGAATTTACAACTGCTATGTCTACTTTTTCTTAAAAAGTTATAGTCAATTTTGAGAGACACTGTAAAGTTCATAGTCAATTCCATACTATCTCTCACTTGATCTTTACATCTTTAAGAAATTTGGATCAGCTAAAATCCAGTAATTTGCTTTTTAAAAAACAAAAAAAAATTTTTCTGAAGGAAAGATGGAGCATATCTTTGGAAGTCATTGAGAGCTAGATTTTAAAGAATTAGATGAATATATATGAAAGGAGATTCATAAGGCTAATAATACTTGGACAACTCCAACAGTAGAGCTCACAAGTATAGTCTAGCTAATGCAGTCATTTATCTTAGAATAATTTCATAGATAACACAATATGCATGATTTCCCAGTAAAATAAAATTTGTATGTAAAACCAAAGATATGAGTTGCAAAAGAAAATATGAAGAGGTAACACTTTTTGTAACCTCTAGAACTGAAAAATTATTTTGACCTCTGTAGGCTAAAAATGTTGTGCATTATGAGATCTGCTTCTATTTGGCATGGGAGAAATTATTGCTCATTGTAGATCACTATTAGAATGAACTGCATGAACTTTCTTTTTAAAATGAAGTTCCTTAATTCCTTGGCTATTTTGATGTAACTTTTTCTTCTCTTTCATCAGGTAATGATGTTTGTGAGGTAGGTCCATATCCCCTTAGACTTAGTTTTCAAAAAACTGGTGCAGATAAAGGGAAGACAATAATTTCACTGAACTGATGTTTAGAATTAGTCTCTTCACTATAATATATGATAAAGGCAACATTTTCTAATTAGATTAGATAGGAATAGTACATTGGATTTGCACTGACTGAGGTACGAAGAGGATAAGCAACAAATTAGTAAATTTGAAAAATGCTATGTAAACAACAAACCAAAATTAACTAAGTGGATATTCTATACTTTTTTTAAGCCATAAGCTAAATTAAAATAGATATGCAAAGTTGAGAAATAAAGGTGTTAGTTTTCTATGGGTAAGCTCAAACATATTTCAGTTGCCTTTTCCATGTGAGATCTTTAATTTATGTGTCTTTTTACATAGGAGTCTTACTGGCACTTAACCTTACTTGTAAACAGAACTATTTTCTATGCAATCAGAAGGAGATACTGACTTTGGCAACTTAATAAAATTGTTATTAGCCTTGTATTATTGTATAGTTTTTAAACGGTTGTTAAGACACAGAACCCTACTTACACTATTTCAGAGTCACAGAGTGATCGAGTTTAGGAGGGACCTCTGGGGGACTTGTCCCATGCTCAGGCAAAGCCACTCACAGCCAGTTGAACAGGACCATAGCACTCAGTTGCAAATGGGAAAGGAACTGGAATTCTTGGACAGTAGCTGAGAACAATTTATGAGGATAATCCATGCAGATTGCTGACTGGTTTCTGTCAGTGCCTTAAAGTATAGGCTGTATGCTGAGTGAGTTCTGGCAATCAGTAGTTAGTCTCCATGTTGTGAAGTTTACTATCTGATTTAAAACTCATTCAGTGTCACTGTTCACTTAAAATGTTGGTTGTGTGCGTTTGTTTTTCTCCAAAGAGAGTATCATTTCAGAAGAGCATTCTTAGAGTTACTTGTACTTATTTTAAAAGATTCAGGATATTAAACTGTGCCAGGACTGTTTTTGGGGGTAGAACCCTAGCTCTTTTGGTGTGTTAGTTATTACTGTAGTGAGGCTGAAGATTTAACACAATTTGATGCTTGTGTGGAAAAATCAAACTTGATTGCTTTACATAGCCTATCAAATGAAATGGAAGATGACCTCATTCTTAAATCTTTAGGTTTGATTTTGTTACATTGAGGACCTAGGCACAGGAAATGGCACTTACTTGCCTTTTCAAAGTTGAAGGACTTCCAGACTTAAGAAGCCCTTGTGCAACATAATTTTTATTCTACTGAAGCATCTATTTTCAAGTTGGTAAACAAGGAGTTGTATTGTGATTTACTTTTGAAACCTCTGGTTAATATTTCTTATAAGTACCAGTTGGCATTTCCATGGCAGACAATAAAAAATGAAGTGCAGGAAGAATAGACTAGCTCTGGAACTCATTTTGCATGTTGAGGAATTCATGCCATTGCAGTTTCTGTATGCAGACTTTGGTTATTTTTTTTCCCCTGTAATCTCTGCTTTTGATAAGCACTGTGTTGTATAGCAACTGCTATGTTATATAATAAAATAGGTATCTGATTAATGAAATTTAAATACTTCTTTAAAAAAACTGATCAACTTAGGTAAATTATTTTTAGATCACAACAGAATTTGAGCAATTCTGAATAAATGGAATGGACTTCTTGGGAAATGGCTGCTATGTAACAAATTTATTGAATCTCTCTGCTTCTGGATGCAGAAACACTTTTGTTGATTTGATAATGGTAGCTGAGCAGGTACAGAATGATAAATACTCTATGCTCTTTAGAGTTATTAATTTATCCTTTTATTTTACATTTTTAATGTAGAGCTTTTTTTCCAAGAGGAAGCTTTTTTGGAAAATCTGTGAGATGTGTAGTATTGATGCACTTTCAATTATGATTCCTGTTAGTAGGCTTGTCCTGCAGGTCTTCAAGTAGTGCCATCTCCTAATTCAGATTCCTCTGACAGTTTTCAGTGGATGTGGCTCAGTTAACATAACTAAATACTAATAGTGCCATGCCAGTGCTTGTATTTTTATTAAGCTTGTGTTTGTTGCTATCAAAGGAATACACTATTTGATTGCATTATGGGGGGAGATTTTTATGAGCCCTTTTGGAGTCTTTCAACTTCAAATTCAATTAGACATTGCTAGTAATTTCATTAGATGAAAATAGAACGAATCAGGTATATACAGTCTTCACTTAATTTTAAAATTCAAATTAAATTCATTTTTCCCTAACATTTCTTTGCCATTTACATAGTAATGCCCAAAGGTGAGATCCTTCTATGTTTATCATTATGCAAAGCACTTCTTAATTTATAAATAACATGTATTTAGAATATTAAACCTTTAAAAGGAAAAATCACACCTACTGACAAATCTGTCTTACTCCATACTTTAAAACACCATTACGATCATCACCAAAATCTTTTTCATAAATAGTAATAGAGTGCTAAGGACCCAATGATCCAGTGGACACTGGTATTTTATATTTTTCAGGAGCACAGTGGAGCTGAGCTGATCCTGCCAACTTCCTCTACGTTTTCTGGGACCATGAAAGAACTGGCAACCCTACCTTTTAACACTGACTTATTTTTAGCTCATTTCTGTAAACTATTCATCAAATCCCAAGATCAGAGAATCATTTGCAATGAGACACTTTATGAAAGAGCAAAAATTATTAGAGTATCAGGCACTAGCTGTTGTACTTCCATCAGTTTCAGAAACATCTTTAATATTTGAATACTAACAGGGAAGCATAAAGGTGCAAGACTGAAAAAAGTTATCTGACAGGTTCCCCATACAAAATAATTGTTCACGTAATGTATATTTCTGTAAAAATAATGGCTGAAGTTGTAAATAAATATTGAAGTTATTTTATACTTTATGTATTTGGTGTAAATTTTATTTACTGCTGATAAGTGCCATTTAAAATATCTCATTGTTTGTAGCTCTGATTTAGCTCACCTTCTTTAGCAAGGTGTGTGCAATTTTTCACACCTTTTATTTAACATTTCTGTTTGAAGTTACCTCTGATTTTGCACAGCCACATTTATAATCCATTCTTGTTTGACTACTGAGAACCTTTCATGCTCTAAATTATCATACTTATGGCACTTCCCTATTCTCTTGAACTAAGCTTGGACTTCAACATCAATAAAGCCATGACTGCCTTAACTGCTGGTCACTTACTTGCCTTCAAGATGAAAAGATGTTTTTTAATTATTATTATTTTTTAAACAAAGCCTCTGTAAACTAGTTTATGATGGGTTTTTGAGGTAATGTGACCCACTTATCTGAATAATTAGGAATAGGAACAATAGTCTTTCTGCCCACACCTCGCCCTTAAAAATTTTGACCTAATGAGATAGTGCGATATTAATTACAGAGCCTGATTTTATGAAAGCAATATAGTTTAGAGGATCTTGGTGGTACTGTGTGGTACTGATATTTCTTGAAGATAAGTTGCAAGTCAGAAGAATTCCACTGTATATGAAAAATCACTNTTAAACAAAGCCTCTGTAAACTAGTTTATGATGGGTTTTTGAGGTAATGTGACCCACTTATCTGAATAATTAGGAATAGGAACAATAGTCTTTCTGCCCACACCTCGCCCTTAAAAATTTTGACCTAATGAGATAGTGCGATATTAATTACAGAGCCTGATTTTATGAAAGCAATATAGTTTAGAGGATCTTGGTGGTACTGTGTGGTACTGATATTTCTTGAAGATAAGTTGCAAGTCAGAAGAATTCCACTGTATATGAAAAATCACTTGAATTATATCTTGGTCCTATTTTTTGGCCTTTGTTTATTAGTTTAATTTTCAACTATGTCCCTAGACTCATCTGTTTAGGTCCTTTATTAAGTAAATATTTTCTTCATAAGCAGCATGGAAAAGAATACTTCTAAAAAGTCCTTAACAAGATGATGGTCCAATTGCTGATGATTTTGGATTGGTTTCACGGAGGACATTAATTTATATTTGTGTATAGCTTGCAGTGATAGCATGCTGTGTTTAGCATTTTGAACTTTCAACATTTATTGTTAATGTACCTTTTCCACTCAGCAGCCCTGCATACAGTCTCCTTCTTAAGTACGGATGCTCATTCTTGCATTCTCTTTTATATACCTTGTATGCAAATACAAGATGGAATGCAGTTTTGATAAAGAGCTACACTAATTATATTGAGCAGTTATGTCCACATCTTTCATTTGTAATGGAAATATTTACCGTTGTAAAGACTTGTTTTTTGAAGTTAGAGACATTTATTTTCTCAAATCTTTTAATTAAAAACAATAGCATGCTTGCATGTATTTAGAAATAAAAAGTAAAATGTTATGTTTTTAAATGATAGCTATACATAGAGAGATGTTATTAATCTTTAAATTCTCAGATCATATTTTCTTACATATTTTTATTTAAAATATGCATGTTTGGTATATAATTGTTTACAAAAGCACAAGTTAGTGAGTTTTCATGCATAGTTTTGATCCCAGTTAGCTGATTTAATACTCCATGCATACCTTTATAAAAGTAGTCTTTGGTAATTATGTTATTGGCTAATGCATTCATGATAATAGATAATTTTACTTGTCTAGGAGGACACAATTCTTGCATCAGATTTTCCATTCTGAAAATTAGCATAAAAAAAGTGATGGGTGCCAAATCATGTAATGAAAAATAGCATTTTAGCTATAAGCATGTATCAGAACTGTAGCCTGAATATTATTAGTTCTGCAGAATAAGCTATATACAATCCAGTCCAGCAATTAAATTATGGCAGAGCCCTCTTACTGTATGGGTAGTGTGAGATCACTTAAAAAATTAGGTTAAAAGTTTTAATACTCTGAGATAGATGCTGTGTGCTTTATCAAGTGAATGGGCTATAGATGCACAACTATTTGAAGCAGCTTGGCATTATATAGGTGAACCATTCCTTTCCTTTACAGGCAGATAATTTAGCACAAACATAATTTTAGCAATAATTTATTCATAATGTATTGTGATTATGCTGAATAACTGCTACTGTTTTATTAGATAACTGATGGAAAATGTGGAAAATCACAGCATAAAGGAAGTAAATAAATCTTTCTATAGTTAAGGTCACATAGTTATCATAGACCTGCTTTAGAAAAAGTATAGAAGACCTGTGCAGTGTAATTTCTGAATCTCTCTGAAGCAAGAAGATATGGTACTGATGATTTTGTAGAGTAGCTCTCTGTGCTCCTTCTCCACATGCTATCACTTGTCTGATTGCTCTTCTGAACCAAACTATATTTTCTCTGTAGATTCTTCAGCGTTGCATCATTCCAGAAGCAAACATAAGATCAAATTATTAGAAGTCTCTGCTTCACCTGCAGTGTTGCTAAGAAAGCAAGACTTGAAGTTTTGAAATCAAACAGAAGATTAAAAGGGTCGACAACAAAAGAGACTCATATGTAGAAATGCTTAATAAACCCAGTATTGATATTAAAAATTCCTGGGAATCATAAAAGAAAACTTGATAGAAGGCCTCGGTTTTGGAATAGTAGCCAGTGCCCTGATTTATTTCTCTGATGGATTCTGTGTCTCAGTTTTTTCCATTTTCACTTTAAAACATCACTGCATGATCATAATAGGGTGTGTTTTCTGTTGGTTCTATAACATAATTCGAAGTATTTCTCTTCCATTAGTGATGACTGTCAAAAATCATGGGCACTTGATAAACAGTGAGCAAAAGTCAGTGTGTCAATGGAGAAAGATTTTACAGAGATAAATGCATTTAAAAAATTTAACTTCTGTTTCCAGTGCACTGTAATTTTTGTATTTCTGTAAGTGTAATTGAGAAAAACTTACAGCACCAAAATACTGTAGATATTTGTTCAGAGTAATTGATCTGATTTTCATCAAATATCCTCGATATTTAAATTACATCTTATTATGAAAAAATCTACGTATGTTTCACAGTGCTCAATAGATTTATACCGATTAGGTATTCTGGAGTGATAATGAAGGTCTGCAAATGCCCTACCTTCTATGGATGACTCATCTAGATTTGTTCATTGGTCTTTGAAATGTTGAAGTTATTCTTCACTTTGACTTGGTCCGTGATAATTACTGAGAATTTGAAAGCTTGATAGCAAGTATGCTGATGACTAGCTGTGTTATTAGATAATGAAGTAAAGCTGTGTTAAAATACATTTTAATACTACAGGCATAACTAGCAAACAAGCTATTTCACATTTTATGAGAAGTTACCTGTTTACTGGAGTGTTAGCATTTTTATGTGGGTAGATCATTCTGTCTTACCTTTCCGTCTTTGGCCTTATAGGGAATAATACTTGGTTTAGGTGCTTGAATCTTCATGTATTTTGAGCTAAATTGCCGTAATGACTGCTCTGATAGATGTTTCCTGTTGACTAACTGTGTGCCTTTTGCATAACTCCATGAGGAAAAAAAATCCCTACAAATAAGCTTTCCCATATGGAAGTGGTCATTGTGTGTCAAGTCTATTTGACTTTAATTCTGAGTCTGTGATGTGTAGTTAGCAAGGGAGAGTTCTGTGTACATTTTTGTTATGAGGTTCCATTTTGTCTGCCACACCTGGTCAGTTGCTTGCCACTTGTGGGGAAAAATCATTATAAGGAGTTGAAGAGATTACTGGACCTTCAAAAAGATTGAGTGCTCGGCTGATGACTTAAATGTGACTCTATATAGTATGAAGCTGATGCTTGAGATGATGCAGAGACTTGTCATCAGGATAATGTACTTAGTTACTTGCATTTCTGAGAAGATTGACTTCAGCACTTCATAATGAATGATCTTTTTGCTACCTAGATTCAGTGAACTGCAATAACAAATATGATGGTTTTAAGTACATGAAGTGCTATGGAATACTAATTGGTGTGACCTTAGAAGTGAAAGCAGGAGTCTTGAGAATTTTATACTTGCTCTATACTCTTCCTACTCTTGTTCCATGAATGCTCTTATTCTTCTAACTAGGGTGTCTATGAATTTGTCACTTGTACCACATATTTGCTTTTAATTTGTTAGAACTACTGACTTTTTTTTTAATGAGAATGTGTTTTCTCCAATTAAGCTCCATTATCTTGAGATAATGAAATTATTCTGGCTTATTGCTTTGGAAGAACTTTGTGTATACCACACAATGTGAAACATTAGGTGTGTGGGAATACTGAATGGACAGGTCAAATTTCTACAGTGAAGGTAGCTCCTGACAATCTGAATAGGAACTGCTTTTTGCTTTATTTCATATAAATGCTCTTCTAAAAGAAGAACTAAAACTAGGCTTGATAAAAGCTAGTTTCTAATACATCTAAGTGTTTACATGTTACATATTGCATACCTCATTGAGGAAGTGTTTCAGGCATGTTTTCAAGCTGCATAAACCAGAATTTATATTTTATATTTATATATACTTTGATGTCTCTAACCCTTGAATAAAGATGTTATGGAGCATGACTGTGATTTTTATGCATCCAAAGTATGTCATCTAATGCAATATCCATGCCATCAAAATCTTCTGCAATTGAGATTTAATGCTTTTGCTGCCTCAAAAATTAGTTGAATTTCAAACAGATATTTTCAGGTGCATTTTTAAAGAGATTCATTATATTTCTTCTTTCAAAGTTTAAAATAAGTTATTGCTGCTTACAAATGAAAAGACTCATTCAAAATGTTGTTTTTATTTCCTGAATTAAGTAATATTGACAAGGTTGTCCTTCAGAGGCTTGTAATACACTATTTAATTATCAACTCTAGTTTCCTTTAATAGCCTCTGTAACAAGATCATAATTATCTTGCATGTAATCATTGGCTGATGCACTTAACAGCCCATCTATGATTCATTCTTTACAATTACTCACACTCTGTAGCCTTGAGGCATAAAGAACTCCACACTTTTCTCAACAATTAAATTTTGTTAATGGTTAAAGGTATTCTAATTTTTCCCATTCTGCTTTGACACTGTCCTTGAGTCTAGTTAGTAATGGCATCTTCTAGGTAATGGGAGTGTTTAGTCTCAAATAAACCAATGGTTCTTTGGTACTTCAGCTTTCCCTTGCTGTCCAAACTAATAACAAGTGGTTGAATGACATACATGGGTACCAAACTGTGGTAACTGAAAAGCTATTTAAATGGCAGGTAAATCAATTAAGATGATATTACTACTTTGCAGTTTAGAGAATGTATTTGAGATAACATTCAATAATATAGTAATGAAGTCTTCATTGTGTTAGAAGTATGAGCTATTTCAGCTTGACCTGCAATAAAATTGGCTCTTGCCTGTTAATAATATAGTAATGATAGGTCAAATGAAAAATAGGGTATTGAATTTGCTTTTAGTAGACAGAGTTTGATAGTTTCTTCTTAGTTCTTGTAGCTAATAGAAAATAACAGAAGAACAAAAACTCTCCAGTCCTTCAGTTTTATTGCCATGTATATACAGTAAAGTAATGAGAAAAATGCTCAAGGCCAAAGATATTCTATGTTAAGTAGTAGACAGCTTTTAAAAGCTGAAATAATCACAGTTTATATTTTGGTGGAACAGTGGAATGTTTTTTATTTTTTATTAGTGGCTACAATACTTTGGATTGTAGTATCTTCATACTGATTGTAGTAAATTGCCATATTTGGCTTTTCCTCGTGCAGTGGGAACATACAGTGTTTTGAGATTTTTTTTAATTTGAAAAAATTTGGAAAAAATACATTGGTCACTTTAAATTGGGGTAAGGGATATTGAGAAATACTCTTTCTTACTATTTGTTAAAAAACATGTATTTGTTTTTATAAACTTTCTAGATAAAATGAATTCATATGAATTGCCACTATAACAACACAAGGATGCTGCAGTAATAAATCAGAGTAGTTTTTTTAATATAATATTTTTATATTAACTAAAATGATGGGGTTTTACCTGTTAAGAAAAATATAAGCAGGAATATAAACGTATTTTGTGTGCTTTCTGCTGGTAGCATGCTTTCTTACTTATGAAATTTCCAAAGCCTAATAAGATACACCTTAGGTCATTACATTTCTGCCATTCTCCAGGCATATTATCATTATCTCTCATGTTCAGATTTTTTATTAGTCTGAAGCTGTCTGAAGCATTCTCATTTAAAAAAAAAAGTCTACTTCTAACAAAGTTGATACTTTCTGCTTTTGCTTAAATCTCTTATTAAATTTCTCTGCTCTTAAGAAAAGCTGAATGTCAGTAGCCAGTAATTAGAACTGTATGATTTGTTAGGTATCTGAGTGGGATATATCTTTGAAACTTTCAACAAGCAAGTCTAATAGATTTCCCCTAATCTCCTCTCCATAATAGCAGCCTCTAATCAAAAATTAACTAGTTTCTTACCAGCACCCCCTAAACAGTATGGAGTCTTACTGTCATATGCGCACTAAGCAGTTTCTGATCTGTTTTGTAGTATATAAGCATTCAATATTTAACATTAGAAAAAAACCTCAACCAACAAACTTCTAGGTATTCATATGAAAACCAGACAGCGTCTCTATCTATTTGTATTTGTGTCTGCCTCCTTTACATTTTGTTTTATTCTTTGACTTTATTCTGCATTGTGCATGCTTGCATGCATCCTCTCTCTCTGGGGTATATTATGGAGTACAATCTTGTTCTCTCCCTGATTTGATAATATTTAGAGGAGAGTAAGAGTGTTAGTGTTTGTTTTCTTACAACTGTTCAAAATAGGATGTAGTGATAGAAGTTGTATTGTCATCACTAGTGTTACTAACTTAATACAGAACACTAAATTAAAAAGTAATACTAAATGGAAAATTGTTATTAATCTATTTTCAGAAGCATGTATTTGTAATTCTATTTAAACCTAGTTATACAGCATCCATTGACTTAATGAAGATATTTTGTCATGTTAAATTGGCAAAATAAAACTGTCTTTTAAAGAGATTTTTGACAAGTTATAGGGTTTGTTTTCTACGTCAGGTTGCAAATAAACATGCTGTAATTATGTGTCTTTGATTCTGAAAGAATCTGGTAGTTATTCTTCATAAAACTCTACCTTTTGTTTCCAAAATACTGAGTGGGTATTTTAAGACTCATTTGTACTGTACAAGTTTCTGTTTTTAACTAAAGATGAGAACTAAATACCCTAATTTAGTTTTAGTTAATTGTATAATTTAGACAATTTAATTTTGTAATTAGACAAACTTAATTGTCTTGGGCAATTTAGTTTAAAAGGTTTGTTGAAATGCCTTTCCAAAAACATATGAAACTGCATGCTTGCATGTGTGTTCAAATTTATGTAGAAGGAATTTCTCTGCAAACTAAATGCACTGGAATATTTTCCCACTTGTACCTGTGGAATAAGTTCTAACTTATGTGGATCTTCTGTAAATTATTTTCTTCTGTTTTAGTAGTTGACAAGCAGGAAATGTTAGACAACTGTTAACGTTTATTACTGTGGTAGGAAGCAAACATGGGAAGAGAATCGTCATGATTAAAATATGTTGGGAATACTCTTGTCTCTTTTATACTGAAATGTACCTCCTTTTTTAAAAAAAAATGCATTTGAACTCCCACTACTGTATGACATCTGAATATTTGTATTCTTTACTAAATTTGAGTTCAGCAGTCTAACTCCCAGGGGGAGTGCTTTGGATGTGAAGTCATTAATGCAATACTGATGTTGGGGAACTCATCTGAATGTGAATTCGGAAATACCAATGTATAGGCCACAGTTCTGATCTGATAGCTTAATTAACCTAAGGTTGCAAGTTTGAATATGTTCGTTGGACATAAAAAACACAAGTTCTAAAAAACACAAGTTATGTCCAGGATCCTGCTACTTTCCACCTTTCAAGGTCTTGATCTGATTACTCCTTTATTTCATGACCAATGTATTAGTCTTAAAGAATGAACAATCATAGAATCATA
>VZTY01001498.1:0-27331 GCA_013400935.1 Turnix velox
TTACAAAAGCCAAATTCCTTAATAATTTTTCAAATGTGGTTGTGTGAACGGCATCAGCATCATCCTCTCTCTGTAGAGGTTCTGCAGGAAAGCACACCGTGTTTCTGAATTTCCTAATGACACTGTTGAGGAGCTTAGCATACAAATTCTTGCATTTCTAGGCAAATTGGAAGTTCCTAAACAGCTGTAATAGAATTTCAGGGAACCCAGTTACACTTGTCCTCTAGATGACTGATAATTTTTTCTATATTTGATGCAGAATTTATTTTAGATAGCAGAATCCTTCACTGACTAATAAAATACTTTTCAGTCCTAAAGGGTATGATATGAGGGGTGGAAAATCTGACCAAAAATGATTGGTTCCTCTGGAACATGAAAAAGCTGGAAACAACAGAGCTTGGTTGAGACCTGTGAAACCTCTCTGGGGTATGGTGTGTGAGGAGTGAAATGTTTTTGAGGGTATGTAGAGATGTAGAGGCAGCAATGGCAGCCAGTTTTCCTACTCTTCTGTCTAGTATTTTTATATTGGGTGGCAAAATAGTCAGTGGGATACCTTTCTGTGTTCCCCCTGTGTACAGGGTTTAGAGGATTCTTGCTTTTTCATTCAAAGCAGTGTATGTCAGAGTACATCATTTTGTGAAACTCATTCTGGGTTAGAAGACATCAAAATTATGTTTTCTATTTTTTTCTTTTTGCCTTTTATTTTCTTCAGCTTCAGTGTTCCTTCTCGATGCACTCTTATTATGTTTTCTGAATAGGAACCAAAATGGTGATTTCTGAAATACCCATCTGATTACCTTTAAAGGATTTTGCTTACAATGCTCTGTGCTTGATATGTTTTATAATGCAAATGGAAAAGCATGACAATACCTCAAAGAGATGCCATGTGATGAAAGTCTATTTAATAAATTTATCTCAGTAAGCCGCCTTCATTTTGATAGGTCCTTTGATTTCATGCAGGCATTTTGCAGTGAACCATAGACTGCCTTAACACAAAAGGAATGATTTCCCAAAGGAATAATGTAGAAAATGTCTTAAAGAAACATCAGTGTCTTGCAGCTGGCCAGAATCACCATCCAGCAGATTCTTCATTAGAGTAGCAAAGTAATAATGTGACAGCTAGCACCCTAAATCAATGTATGACCTTGCAGCTTTGTCAGCAAGAAGGCAAAAGAAAGCCTGGGAAGTTACATGTTCTTTATAAACATATTCTGAAAGTCAACACTTTTAAAATTACAACTATGCTGAATAACCAAAAAATGCTGATTAAAATAAAATCTCAATTTATCAAAGAATAGAAATGTCTTATGAAAATTAAAGTAGAATCATTTCAAGTTGCCATGTAATTGATTTCTTTTAGAAACGTTTTCTTTCTAAAATGCTTTAGAAATCTTACTTATATGCAGTTGCACAACTATCCTACCTGCAGCCTCATTTCTCAAGAAGCATCTAATGAAGTAAGTTAAATGTAAAATATTACAGTTTACTCTAAAAGTAGCAGTTGTCGAAGTCAGAAATGACAGATGCAAACCACTATTTGAAAAAGCATAAAGTTACCTCAAGGTCTCTACTAGTGAGCAAGAATAAAATTCATTTTGTGAATGAAAACAAAGTGATTTGAAGTCTTGTCTGTCTCTAAACAGTTGTGCAGTTATGCATGAAACATCTGATGCTTCCAGTCACCTGAAACATGCAGCATAGAAAATTCTGAAATTTGCTACAGAGAAGGGCTCAATATTTTAACACGGGTGCTGGAATGACCACCGTTTTCCTTCGACCTAGTGAGTGATTAGGATACTGTTCTGGAAAGTAGGAAAATTGCTTTTTAATTGCTACAGCTTGAAAATTAACTTGAACCATATTTGCCTCTGGTTCTTGATTAAATACTAGATACCGTCCAGAATACCAGATCTTCTTCAGTTTATTCAGTTATTATTATGTAGCAGTTTAGATTGACCGTGTCATTTTCAGTGTGTGTTATTCTTTAGAGTTCATAAGCCACAGTAGTCTGTGGAACATATCTTTGAATTCCTAATTCTTTCAATTCTTAATTCCTTTGATCTCCAGGGAAGTACCTTTCATTGCAAAGGCAGAGGTAGCATTTTACCTTTAGTGCAGAAAATGTGAGTTGCTCATTTGAGCCATTTTCCAGTTTCAGACAGACTTAGCTTTTCTACACTCTGGTTTTGAAGGTACGATCATATTTTGAACTTGATAAAAACCTGGTTGCTTGAGAAATGTAATAAACCAAAGAGATAAAAATAATCTTAATGAGGAGCAAGTGACAGGAACGCAATGATGTCAAAAAAGATGTCTGGCTGAGGGTGGTAAATTGGTTTAAGGTTCCAGTAGTATGTGGACAAATAAAAGCTATACCCTGACTATTAAAGGCCAGGAATATTGCTCTGTATGGCACAGTTATGAATGCAGCAGGAGGAAATGGGTCAAAAAACCTGTAGGCCTCAAAAACTTCCTTACAGTAGGGCAACTTCAATGATTCAGTTCTGTAGGAAACATTTACAAAATCAGTGAAAATCAGTGAAAGTGCAGCAGCATATTACACATAATGTGCTCACCTATTTGATTACTGTATACACCTGGCAACAGGGAGATTATTCCTGTGATAGGATGAAATCATAGGAAATAATGATTTGAAAAGAAGCCAAACTAAACTTAGGTATTGTATCATACACTGATGCTTTTAAAAGCAAAATTTTATCAGACTATGAAAAGATCACAGCAAAGGTCTTTCTCCTCACCTGGTCACATACTTCCATGAAGATTGTAGAAATTTAAATTTTTATACCTTTCAATCACTGCAAAATTTTTCTCAGGGAAGGAAGACATACGCAATGATAGTATGAAAAAATGTTACAGTTATGTAGCTTTTGCAGACTTGGGTAACCGCTTTTATTAAATATGCTGTTTTTCTACAAGTTTCTCAAAATTTAAGTATTTTGCATTACTTCTACAGGAAATTTTTCACTTTGGTTTTCATGTCATCCACAAATTACATTTATTGTCAAATACTTAAGTATTCAATGGCTATTTAAATTGTTCTGTCAGATGATTGAGTGGTATTTTCCTTTCACAGCAGCCTGGCTTCTTTGAAAGATTTGTTTCAAATATCAACCAAAACCCTTCAGTTAGGGAAAAGGCTGTCACATAATGTTGTAGATCCTTCTGTCATTGTATTGACTTATGCAGAATTTCTCTGCTTTAAGTGTAGTTATATAATAAGCTGTTTGATTGGTACTCTAGGCTACCGTGAAAACACATTGTGAGTGTATCAGCCTGCTTCAATTATGCATGCAAAGTCATTTTGCTTTTTTAAATTCCATTACATGAAGGCAAACCCACTGACATCAGTGGAGATATACAGATATAATACAGAACAGAATTTAGCCTCAAATGTTAAAGTTATTAAACAGAAGAAATAGACAAAATTATTTCTCTCAAACATTTTTGAGAGAAATCTTTCCTCATCTGGCCTTTCTCCAACCTTACTACAGCAAAGGTACCCTGTTTAGAGAGACAGTAATTATTCGTTGTCAATTATATTCTCAATTGCTCAACTATAAACAGCTGGTGGTGCATAACTATCATCCCAATTTAAAATTATAGTACCCTTTCTTCTACCATTTTTTTTTCTTTAATTTCCATATGTTCACTGTATTCCTATAAAAATATCCTGTTTTTAAAACTGATCAATAAAACTAGGAGGAATGGTTTAACAGTCTGAAATTATGATGGTTATGCATCACCAGGTGCTTGTAGCTCAGTGATTTAATGTCTAATCGACAAGGGATAATTACCTCTCCCCTTATCAGTTGAATGTGTTGTCAATCTCCCAATGCTACTCCTGCCTCTAAATATACATTACAAAATAAATTTTATGAAATTATTTGATTTTAGTAGTTTTCAGTATTTTATTGTCCCAATATTTGTTAGCCTTAATGCTGTATTATTGCTTTTTACAAAATCACTGTGTAGCTTTTTCCTAATGCTTTTGTATTTCCTCCCAGTCTAATTGATGGAGTGGTTCAACTAAATGACAAAATTGCAAGGATTTGCATGATAATGGCACATTTCTTTAAATGCTATGCAGCCTCTATTAGTTTGATCATTATCTGATGACCTTTGTGCTTTGTATAGCCACTATGACCAGAATATTTTTCACTAGCAAAGAACCCCTTTGCCTGAAATAAAAATGCCTCACCATGAACCTGAAAGAAAAAGATTTAAAAGTTCTTTTCAACATTTTTATGCATTTTTCCTGAGTGACATATTTTTTATATCCTTATAAATAAAAAATAATGTCCCAGAAAAGGTATCATGTCTTTTAGGTTTCACTGATTCTTGCATGGATCTTCTCTACCTCTTGAAAGTCTTTTTAAAATTTTAAAAACTTCAGTGTCTCAAACATGAATTAAAGACATAAGTAGGGGCATTTCCTTCCTTCTAAAGAAGATAGTTATACAATGGTCTTAGAATCATGCAAGTTAATTCAGGTGCAATGTTATCAGAAATGCATTTCTTTTTTACAGTCTTCTTTCCTATGTCTGTTACAATTTCTTAAAGCACTTGATGAGAGACTACTATTATTAGTCAGTTCATCCATATTCACATGGTCATTTACCTTCTTAAAGAGTTTCAAGAATTTGCAGGACTTGTTTTCATTCACAGAAGCCTTGTTTGCTTTTCCCAAAAATAAGTGAAATTTACCCAGTTGTCCTCTAATCTTTCCAAGCCTGTGGTTGCTTTACTGTAAACATCATGCTGACACACCAGAAGGCTGTGCTGCCATTCAGCGAGACCTGGACAGGCTGGGAGGAATTCAATTAAATTTAACAAGGGCAAATGTAGAGTCCTACATATGGGGAAGAACATCCCCAGGTATCATTATAAGCTGGGGACTGACCTGTTAGAGAGCGGTGTACAGGAAAGGGATCTGGGGATCCTGGTGGACAGTAGTAGGATGACTAAGAGCCAATGTGCTCTTGTGGCCAAGTTGCATCCTGGGGTGTATTAGAAGGGGTATAGTCAGTAGGTCAAGAGAGGTTCCCCTCCCCCTCTACTATGCCCTGGTGAGACCACATCTGGAGTATTACGTCTAGTTCTGGGGCCACAAGGAAGACAGGGAACTGCTTGAAAGGGTACAGCACAGAGCTGATGAAGGGATTGGAACATGTTGCATATGGTGAACGGCTGAGGGAGCTGGGTCTCTTTAGCTTGGAGAAGAGGAGTCTTGAGGGGGAACCTCATTGGTGTTTATAAATATGTAAAGGGTGAGTGTCAGGAGGATGGAGCCAGGTTCTTCTCAGTGACATCCAGTGGCAGAGGACTCAGGGCAACATGTGCAAGCTGGAACACAGGAGGGTCCCCAGGAATCTAAGAAATTTTTCACAGTAAGTGTAAGAGAACACTGGAACAAGCTGCCCAGAGAGGTTGTGGAGTCTGCTTCTCTGGAGACATTCAAAACCCATCTGAATGCATTCCTGTGTGACCTAGTCTAGGTGTTCCTGCTCTGATGGGGGGATTGGACTAGATGGTCTCTTGAGGTCCTTTCCAATCCCTGATATTCTGTCATTCTATGAAAAACCACAAAGATGACTGAGGGACTAGGTTGTTGGTCACATGAGTGGGCTAGGACTGTAGCATGGAGAAAATAAGGCTCAGGAGAGATCTTACCAATTTGTGTAAATACCAGATGGCATGGAATGAAGAAAATAGAGCCTGACACTTTTCAGTAGTTCCCACTGTCAAGAAGCAATGGGTACAAATTTGAACACATGAAATTCCATATGAATGGATTAAAAAATCTATTTTTTTTCACTGTGAGTGTGGTTAAGCATGAAACATTGCTCAGGGAGGCTGTTGAGTCTTTATCCTTGGAGACACATCCTGAACATTACTAGACACAGTCCTAGACAACATGGTGTAGTTGACCCATAGTCCCCTTCCAACATGAGCAATTCTGTGATTCTATAAAAAGTCCATTTTAATTTTCTTTTTAAATGTTTTCTTGCTGGTGCAGAGTTCAAAATTTCCTGTGTCACACTGCTCTTCTTTCAAGTTATTAGAGTGCCTCTGATCTCCTTGATATGAGTAACAGAAGTAGTTAAGCAATAGCACAGCATTAATATCAGTCATGCTGAGTTATTTCCCTAGGTGACTGCAGGTAGAAGGAGACGTAACTGAATATTCATGGCTTTGGTAGGTTCATCTCTAGCTAGATTGAAATTATTACCACACAGTCATAGATGCATTAAATAGAAATGGAGATTTAAGCTAACAACAGTGCTTCTCAGCTACCTCCATCAAAGACTGGAGCACTAATGAATTAAACAGTACCTTTTTTTCACTGTATATTTGAAATACTAATTTACATTTATAGCAGTTCTGTACTACTACTTATGATCTTTTTGCGGTTACTGTTTTTGCAGTTTAACTTTGCACTTTGTTGGTCACTCAAAACATTCCTAGCAAATTGCCTGAGGAATTCAACCTCAGCAGCTTTTCATTGAACTTAATAATAAAATATAATACTAGGGGAATTGTGCTATACTTCTTGTATCAACAATACATTTCCTGTATCATTAACTAAAGCAAGCAGCTCCTATATCAGGGCCAAGTTTATGTATGTTCCTTTTTCTCAAAAAATCAAAGAGGAAAAAAACCCCAAGCCCCAAACCCATATCCTTATGCATTCTTTTATCAAGTTTCAAGACTGCACTTAGTATCTGATTATTTATTCGATAATACTTCATGATACAGTACTTAAAACATCAATGGAATTTGTTCGGGTGGCAGCTGAGTTACATCACTCTAACATTTTTTACTAAAATAAAAATGAGCTACCAGATTTAAAAAAAAAACTAAGCAGAACACTGAATTATCTTTCATTCCTGCTGTTTCCCTAGGATATAATGAAGAGAAGTACATTTATTACCATAGAAATCGGTTAATAATTCTTTGTTGCAGTACACCCTTCAGGGAAGTTATAAAGCCCAATACATATATGAGC
The DNA here is from genome assembly GCA_013400935.1 of Turnix velox. NCBI lineage: Eukaryota > Metazoa > Chordata > Aves > Charadriiformes > Turnicidae > Turnix > Turnix velox. The sequence continues at coordinate 7,028 of VZTY01001498.1, forward strand.
TTTCTGGTCTTATTTTATGACTCTTAATTTTATGTCACAAAAAAGGAAAGAAAAAAAAAACCCTACAAAACAAACCAAATAAAATAAAAAGAAGCAAACATTTTTGAGTTCTGCAAAAGACTTTAAAAAATATTCACAATATTCAGCTTTTGAAGCTTTTGCCATCAGTTGATATTTATACTCTCTAGGAAATAGAAATTTTTCATTTTATATTCCTCATCTGATACTCAGAATTAATGTCTGTGCATTCATCTTTTGATGATTTACTTCAGAACTCCTTTGTATTCAGGGATCTAGCTGATTTATAATATTTTATGTACAATTTTCAATGTAAGATTGTGACTTAGCAGCAGTATATTTTGCTCTTTGATGCAGTCTATAAAAAGCTGGAAAATTAGAAGAAAATCATGAATTTTACATTTACTATGCACACAATGTTATCTTCTGCAGGTGCTCTCATGATTAAACTTAATATCATTTCCATGATCTTTTTACTTTCTCAGGTGTTTCCAGAGTTTTCATTTCTATTTTGAAAGCAATCAGGGAGACAATGGATTGTTCTCCCTTGAGAATACAGTAATAAGTTACTTAGAAACAGTTTTGAATTTCTGTGTTTTGGGGTATTAGTTCCATAGAGAAAAATATTCCCTTTTTCCGCATTTTCTTCAGTTGAAAGAAAAAGTTACAAACTATTAGCCACACATAGAGTTTTAGTGTTACCAGGAAGTTTCACTCCAGCTAAAAGTGAATTATGGAAAGCAGCATTACTCAGTTACCTGTGATAATCAGATTATCTCTGTAAAGAGCTATGAGTAATGCAACAGTACCTTCTTGTTGCTTTCACTGCATTATTGAGGTCTGATTTTTCTTCTTTCATGTTTCCACATTTCTTATCTACAAAACATTTTCAAGCCTGATATTCTGAATAACTTTTATTTTGTTTGGCCCTGGTTATTTGATGTCTTATAGCTGACAGTCTGTCATAAACAATCAGAAACGGGTTACTGATAAACAGCATGTTTGAATAGCTATTACTATCTTTACTCACCTTCTCCAATTACTTCAAAATCTAATTCTCATTCAGGCTAAAAACTTTTTAGAAGGAACTGTACAGAGGATTTCACTTGCACTGAGACCAGGATTTTAGACATACTAAATGCACGGCCCCAGTCCCCTATTTTATTTTTTCTCAACATGATCAACGAGCTGAAAAGATTTAGTCTCATTTCTTTACATCCTCTTGAGCTGTTTTGAGTAGATAGCAGAGGTCAACTCTCAGCAAAATATAAATAATATGGACAGCTTTTTAATGTTCTGGTTGATGTGTACTCTCACCTGACACTGTGTCATCTCACTAACTTTCCTTATATGTCTTCATAATCTTTAGGGAAAGATTCCCTGTCAAGTGGACAGAATCATTTGCTTTAAATGTTACTTAAATCTTCAAGAAATTTTAAAGTGCAGCAGCTGTAGCTATGGGATTGTCACTGATAAATCTGGATGTTTTTGATAACTGATAATGACTACTCCAGGGATAGACTATTGAAAATGTTTTATTAAAGCTGCTGTAGTGTTTCAGATCCAAGGCAGGTTTTGTGACCTGGAGTTACTAGGTTTTTCCTCTTTTATAACGATGCAGTGAAATTTTAGGTGGAAACAGCAAATAATCTACACCTAATATTTACAACAAGTAGTAACTATATGAATCTCCTAAGGCAAGGTCATAATCTGTGCTTTTCATCATTTGTACAATACTTGTATAGAAGACTTTACCGTTGTAAATTATGCTGTGCTTCTAGTCTTGTTTTCCCAAGGGTCACATTGGAAAAGAATCATCAGATACACAAGTTTAGTATTTTACTGGTCATCACCTGGATAGCTTAGACTACTAATATGCACTCCGGTAGGCCAGATTTGTTAGACAATCACAGACAATGTGATTCATCATTAGTAAAAGAGAAATAAGAACTGACAATAATGAACACCATAGCAAACAGCTGCAGCTGCTGAGTAGCAAACAGCCAAATATATTAAAGTAATGGCACACAATTCTTTCAAGGGGAGCTTAGTGTCATCACACTGAACCCAGTTTCAAAGAAGTTAATCTTTGATGATGAAATGTCTTAATTGCTCCCACCGGGAGTACATGGAATTGGCCAGGTTTGACACAGATAAGGCCCTTTTTAAAGGAAACAAAACTATCAGAGAGTTTACACTGTGCTGAGTCATTGCAGTCTCTGTCTGGTTCTAATTCAGGACTATGTCTGCTGCTGGATGAGCAATTTTTCTGTGTATTAATAGTCACATGAAGAGCATAAAAGAGAAAAATGATTGAAATGTTGCTTAGCAACCAGAACATCACTAATGTCTAGCATATTGATTTACCAGGCTCACAGTATGGATAGTAATAGAAATATGTTTAATACTGCAGAGTGAGCCACAGTTCTCTGTTCAGATTGAAATTGGCCTGATTTTTGTGCATTGTAATCACAAAATGGACTACAATACTGTGTTTACCAGTACTCACTGGAAAGAGCTAACAGCTGCAGTGTCTTTGATAACTACAGCATTCTTAAAGAAATTAGCTCTCACCAGTTTCAGTGAGCCAGGTTTGGAGCTTGCATCCATTAGTAATGGACTTTAATCTCCAAATGAGTTTAGTTCTGGCAGTAAATAGCCAAGTGTTTCCCATGGCAGTTCTTAGAAGACAGTGCAGTGGCTAATCTCAATCACAAAGGCTTGTCTTCCCCAACAGATCATTGAAAAATATAACAGTGTTGGCCTGTCATTCCTCAGTACACAGTTTTAGCAAGCAGAGGCCTGAGTCTGGGATATTAGGCAATGTGTTTATAGTATCCTAAAAAAAAAAGACCTGTTATAGTAAGCTTTTCTTAATTTTCTGGTGCTGTTTTAAAATGTGATTGCATATTAATGTGTGAACTGCATTCATGGTTATTAACAAACATCCAGCAATATGTGAATCCAACAGTAAATTAGTGATATTAAAATTCTTCCAATTGCCTTGGAATGTTGGATGCAGTTTAGCATGAATATGCCCTGCTATTGTAGAAGTGAAGAGAAAAAAATCTCAGTAAATATAATTTAACTTTGAAAATCCATCACCCTGTGAATAATAGAGAAGCCAAAATCCAGGTTACTTAGTCTCCATCTGCATTTTCATATATTGACAGTAACAAAGGGGTGTTTGTCTGTGCTGTCTGCAAAGTTCTCTATTCTCATAAGATCAGGCAAACTTATTCCTTTTAGGCACAGCAAGTTACAGTGAGCTCTAGTTGACAGTGAATCCATTATCTTGTCATGACTCATTAAGTAAAATAACGTTCATGTCATATTTTGTTTGAGCTATTTTTTAACACATTTCTACTTCTCTATTCTTTTTACATTGTTGAGAGAGATAGGAGAAAAAAAAATAGAACTGTACTCAATCTTACTGTGTCCCTTCCTTGCCATTCGAACTTGTTCTCATCCCAAATATTTCAGGAGACACTGAAGTCCTAGTTCTGGCTAATTCTGTGGTCACTTGATGCATTACTTTTTACAGTACAATTTTGGTCATTGTTGAATTACAAAAAAAATAATTACATTAGCTCATGATCACTTCTGTTCTTGCAGTTTTATCTGAATGACTAGTTCTCATAGTGACTATGGCAATATCTGTATCTTGAAGGCTGTATGTTTTGTGTGCAGTGATCATCATTCCAGTGAGATTCCTTACGTGCTTCTCACAGAGAGGTCAGATCTGTCTCCATACTACTTATGTATAGCTTGGATTAAAAGATCATCTCAGCTTGCTCTTCTGCTAAAGTGAAAACTACCACAAATGTATATATTCAAATTTATAAATGCTGTGTGCTTCCTAAAGTTTGTATGTCTCAGTGAGAAAAATAGAAAAAGGAAAGAGAATAAGAATAAATTGCAAACCAGCTTATGTGATCAGTAAAATACTACAAAAATGAAATACTACAAAAAATGAAATATGACCCAGTGGCTGGAGGACATGAATTGAATCTAGGAAACACAGGCATCGGTTTCAGTTTGGTCTGAGACTCATGATGTGACTTTCCAGAGCCCAAGTAGAAAGTAATCCACTAAGTGTGAAAAGTTGACCTTAACTTTTATTTACTGCTGCATTTTTATTAAAACAGTAAAAATGATACTATACAAAATAATATTGAGATTAACCAGCTATTCACAAGTGAAACATGAATCTCTTCCTAGTTAGTTGCTGCTTCTTTGTCATTCTCTTTAACTATGTGAGAAGAAAAATGCTCTTTTCAGTCTCATGCATTAGAACCAGATCCATCAAAGGAGAACTGTCTTACTTGAAGAAGTTTCTCTCCATTCAAAACAAATTTATTTAACTTCACATGAATATTTATCTCTTCCTGAGTTTTTCTAGAAATTTCTAGATAGTTCATCCTTCCTCCTCTGAATGTCTTAAAACTCCAAAGCCATGGCTCTATTGGTGATAACCAAACTCAATTTTGTCATTTATGTGGGCATGGCTACAGAAAAGGTAGTGGAGAGACTTAATCTCTGCTCAGGAATATAGAGGACCTCAACTCGTGCCCAGTGAGGACACTAATAAACTCTGATGTTCTTTACCAGCCTCCTCTACCCTTTGCCCATGGACTCTGAAGCCTTAAGTTCACATCAGTTTGATTACTGCCTGAGCTATGATGTAGGTTGTGTCTCCTGCTGTGGCTAGCTGGACTTGCTGCAAACAGATCTAATTTAATAGTGCTGCCACTGGGGACTACTACTGCCTTTAACAAAGCCTGGTTCAGTGTTGCAGTATGGGCACAGGCTACAAAGGGTTAACAACTGCTCAGCTCAGAGCCTGAGGCAAATCCTATCAAGCCACCTGAGGCCTTGGAGCTTGTTGTGCCTTCCATTGTTTTGGGAAAGAGTCCTCTATTCGATGGGAACTAAGTAGGAGTCAAGAATGGGCAAGGTAAACAACGGCCTTGTGTGTTGGCAGAAGAACTCTAAGAGGAGGGTCTGACATTAATGCAAGAATGTAACCTGTAACCAATCAGTATGTTAGTAGCATTGATAAGTAGCCATCACTGTATATAAGCTTGTCTCATGCTCACAATAAACGGATTCTGGCAGATCATATTGATCGTGGAGGTCAGCCCCTTTTTACACTAATTATCGTATTACTTTAGTTCAGGTCCTCTGGACAGTTGCTATGCTTCCCATGATATAGTGATACTATATTCTATCTCATTTTTCCTGTGGAAGCATCCCTTAGAAATAGCCCTTGCTTTTCATGTTCTAAATTTGTTTCAGTAGCATGTTACTGGAATTGAGTGAATGCTGGCTTAAATGGAGAGGGGAGAAAACTTCATGTATGGGATTTCAGGTACCTAAAGTAGACATCTGGAATCCTTGGAGGTGCTCCAGGCTATTTGAGCTGTTTGAATACCTCAGTCGGGTATGTCACAGGCTTTATAGGCGATGCATACCCTTCTGCAGATGAAGGCATCAAATGGCAGAAGATGCTTTATATAAGCAACTGAATCCCAGTCTGCATGGAGAGACATTGATTCATCAAAGGAATAGAATAGATATCTAATACACAGAATTAAGAACTGTGAATCTTCACTCAGCAGAGGCATAATACTACTAGAACTCAGTGTGATGGAAGTATGTCCTTGTTTTCATCTTTTTCCTATTATCTTTGATATCCTGGAAAACAATTGGAAGACAATCATAGCTTGTCCTGTACCTGCTTGTCACTGTACTAACTACACTGGCACTTAAATTTTTATGTGCACTGTAGAGGAGAGATGGAGCAGCACGTCAGCCCTCATGTGTCAGCCCTCACATCAGCCCACAGTGTGTCTCACTTCATTCTCACTAACTTTTCCTCTTTTGAGTAATTTAAGTGACTCAAAAGTATGTGATTTAGACACTTACTACATAAAGGGACGTAGCTTTTGAAAGCACCTTCTAGGGTAGTGAAATCTTCTGTTTGTTAGGTATTTAGTTTATGGTCTCTATCCCATATTGAGATTTAGATTGTATTTCAGTAAAACAAAGGACTATAAAATCCTACATGATGATCATCTCTGATCCTTTTCTACCACGGACAAATACATCAGTGTCTTTCATGTAATGGTGAAGCTCTATATAAGAGTTATTTAAGATTTTTCTGTGGTTTTCTTGGTTTTCTACTTATATTTAAAGTTTATGGCTCCTGTTAGGGTTCATTACATTCTAATATGTAATTTAGAACTTTTTATTTCCACCTTAATTTTCAGGTTTTATTAGTTCTTCTTTGGTCTTCTTTCTTCAACACAAACACTCTTTCACCTTGTAGATTATTTCCATTATGTATTTGTAGTATAATAATGCCATTTTTCCTTTTGCTGAAGAAAGATAGGTAAGCTGACTGCTTCTAGAACAAAACTCCCAAAAAAGCTATTTGGAGCAGCCTACAGCTGGAAGTTTTATTTAAGGGCTTAGCTGTGCTAATTCATATTCTTCTGCAGAAGTTATGCTCTTTTGGCACCACAAATGGATAAAACATGTCTTAGTGGCACTTACCTCTCACAGACCTTATCCTGAAAATGCTTGCAGTATCAGTTGTTTCCAGACTCATCACTATGGTGTATTACTGATAATTTTGCTGTCGTGTACTAAATCAAAGTACTCAGCACTAAAGTGATTGAATTTTGTTCGAGTAACATCAATCTAAAATACAGTGTCTTTCTCCTGTGGTGCTTCACCCTTCTGAAAATAGAGTTTTTTCTATTCACTCTTAACGTACATCTAAGGTCCGTGCTGGACTAAATTTAAGACTTTTCCTAATACTAGAAGCACCATTATCTGTAAATTACCAAGCTACTTAGAATACTGATGGGAACCTACTGTTATTCAAAGAAGTGGTGATCAATACATAATTAAAAACATCAAAATAGATTTCCAAGTGACATTTATTTACTTTCTCAGTAATTTTTTATTTGGATAGAAAATATATCTGATCTTACTTTATCTCTGATGAAGACAGTGAAAAAGCCAGAATCAGAAACATTGTTTTCAGAATTTTAATCCCTTGTAGGAGTGAAATTTTTCTTGTTTGTATACCACTGTATTTTGAGGTCCTGGTTGCAGATGTGCAAACTTTATCTCCAGATACACCAAGGGAGTGCATACATAAGTAGTGAAAAGGCCTTTGGCAGCAATTCTTTTTTGGGTGACTGGGAGATCGTATTTCACCTGAAGAAAAAAGGAAAGTTGAAATTAAACATAATGGTCTCAAAAAATATGCATAGAGAAAGAAATCTTTAATGTGATTTATTTACACTATCTTTACATTCTAGTTATCAGTTAAGCTTTTAAAATACTATAAGATTATCTAATTTTCAATTAAAACAGTGATTTATTTACAGCATCCTTACATTTTCATTATTATTTTGAAAGCTTAATTGGTGAGAATAAAATTACCTAATTTTCAGTCAAAAAAAAATATTAAAGCCACCTCTAGGTAAGCACTGAATAAAGAGGAATACAAATTCTCATTATCAAAATGTTCCTGTTTTTTATTTTCAAGGTTTGATGACATAAATACTAATGTATCTTCGAAATTTTTTTTTATGGATGAGTGGACTTCAATTCTGTTTTGCTTATTTACACATTGACTCCTTTTTTGTAAGAAAATATTTCTCATTGATAATCACATGACAAAATCATGGTCTGTAAACCTGCAGTTGTATTATATAATCTATAAACCTATACCACAGAAGAGGTTCTTCTCCAAGAGAACCTTTATATTCTGTAAAACCCCTGTGGTCTTGGATTGGAATTTGTGATATTTTTTGGTAAAATATTTCATATCTACCTTCACAATAGCATGGCTATAAAATTTCCATATGAGTAGATACTTGTGGAACTTTATGATCTGAAATTTGCATTTATCGTTTGGAAAGTATGAAAAAACAAAACTATTTTAGATGAAAGATCATCAAGTCAGCTACAACATTTTTACTATTTTCTTCCTTACAGATTTTGCATATTTATTTCAAACTTTACTGAATTTATGTGGGTTGTTACAGTTTTTTTCACGCTTTGCTACACATGTCATTAACACATTAATATGAAAACATGAAACATTTCACTTGTTTCAGTAACATATGCAATATTTTCAGTGCACATATTTTCAAAAAGAATGCTTGCACCAGGAGAAAAAAAAATCCTTCCTTCTGCTTAGATTTATCCCTACAAGTGTTCACCAAAATTGCTAGACTGCTTCATCCTATGATCAGAAGAAAAGTATTATCGATAAGAGCCAGTGGACCAGAATAGCAAATATAGAGGGAAAAAAGTGCCATATTTAGCTCAATTAGCAAATTGCAAGTAATGGGAATTACCTCACTCATATTTCTGAAGTAATTTGCAGAAATGCTGTCATAAATCAGGCATATAATTGAGACTTAGTAAGGTGATGAGGGATCCATTTTATAAGAAATATATTTTTTTCTTCTTTTCACACTTTGCTCATGTTCCCTCCTACTTGTTACTTAGAACAGACAAAACACAAAGTTTTCATAGTGGATAGATAGAGAGACATTGGAAGATGGATTACAAGTTGGGGTTTTGTTTTTTTTTACAGTAAGACAGAATAATAAATATTTTGAAAATTTCCACTTCAAATCCTTAGGTGAAACAGTCTGGAAATAGGCATTTTAAAAGAGAAAGAAAATACAAAATAGGAAAAAATGGAAGCCCAAGGGATTAGATCTTAAACTTTCAGCTTTAATATAGATGAACAACAAAACTGCAGGTTTTGTCCCAACAATGACTAATTACAACATAGGATTGTTTCTCATGTCAAGGTTACAAGATACGCAATTAAGAGGTGAAATTTTCCTGAACTATATCCCTCTTCTGTCAAACATGACAGTCTTTAAAGAGTCTCCTTTACTGGTTTGAAATGCTGTATCAAGATCAGTGGCTAGGGTTCCTGTTTTTAACATTGCTCACTCTATTTTTCACAAGAACAATTGTGCATTTTCAGGGTTATTTGCAGAAAAACAATAAGATAACAAAATCACAAGCTATAAAAATATCTTTTCCTGTTTGCTTATCTCAATCTGTTTTCTTTTTCACCTTGGAAAGCCATTTGCATTCCCAGCTGTAATGATTCGACATAATAAAATAGAGAAGCAGAGGGAGATCGTTTCTGGCAGAGGATCAGAATAAAGTAATTATTTATTAATGTTTACACCCTATATAATTGTAAAACAATGCTCCAGGCAGAAAACCATTAGTCTGATGCAAAATGGTTACCTCATTGAATAGCTGCAAGGGTATCAACAGAGAAGAGAATTCAAGTCCTAAGAGATACTTCAGTAGATCTACTTCAACTGAAGTCAGTTATGAAAGAGCACCGTGTACCTGGGATCATAAGAATTAAATCTGTGTGAAATTATTATCAAACTTGTGTGGCTTTGGGAACTTTTTGTATGTGCTACGTAATCCTCTCAAGTTTTCCTAGGGGTTTTTGGACATTTTGGCTTAGGAAAGCAGAATCTCCAATGTTTTCCTTCTTTAGCCCTTTAGAGGCAGAAGAATTAAAGTAGTGTCTTCTTTTCTTGGTTTTTTTTTTTTATATTTCTGTTCAAAGAGAGTTTGTCCTAGATAGGAGAAAGAGGGTAATATTATTTATATATTTTAAAAAAAATAGAGCAACAAATAATGAAAACAATTAGGAATCTCAAAACTCCCAGATCTTACTTGATAAAAGAATAATTGAACAGGCTTTGTTTTATTTTAAAATTACAACTTTAAACTTATTTCAGCAGAGCTGTTCAGGTACATGAAGTAATGAAAGTCATAAGAGTCCTAGATAAAACAAAAAGGTTATAATATGATTCTGCTTCTTCAGACAAGTGTTGCAACACTTCTTCAGGAGCTCTGTCTACATTTTGCATGCTAAGCATTTCCATTCCTACATTTACCTGATGTCTGAATACTCGATAGGATTTCATTAACAATTTGCTTTTCTTTACTGAGAACACAATATTATTCCTGGCTAAAAAATGTATCTTTTCACTTATTCCTTTAGTCCTGCTGCTTTTTTAGGGGGAGAGAAAAAGGGGAAAGAGATTTTTTTTTGCTACTTTTTCTTTAATTTAGGTGGTCCTCTTGGTCACTATTCACTATGTTTGTCACTTTGAGTATCTATCTTCAGCATCCCACTATTGAGCAGCACATTTATTTGAGTTTCAATCTTTTCAGGTTTCCATAGTAACTACTGCTTAGTACAGACCCATATAAAGTGATTAAACAAAGCACCTGCAGCTCTGAAAAAACATCAAATCTGTATTTTAATTTATTATTATAAGTGTATCTTTTTATAATGTATATTATGGTCAGATGTGTCAACTCCAAAATGTTAAAATTTATATTATGTATACATTATATATAATTGTAGTTGTGTGCTCATATAGTACAATTTGTATATTTCTTAAGAAATTAAATGTATGTTGCCACTGCATATGCCTTGAAGACAAAAGAGTACCAGCTATCTAGTACACTCACACAACTGTAAAGAGGAAATTTTGAACTTTACACAACTGATTTATAACATGCATAAAATAAATAGGTGAATGTTCATTCAATTACTTGTGTTACCATTAGGAAACACGTTGTGTCAGATTCCCCTGTTGATTGCCTTAAAACATAGCTGTTGTAAAACTGGCACAGAGACTGAATTACTCTCTTAACGTGTCAAAGGGGAGACATAGAGAGACATATACAGAAAACATAATTAAACCATTGTGTTCACCCATGTAATATTTTGTTCAGTTCTTACTGAACAAAAAAAAAAGAGAATTAAGTATGGGTACTAAATATGGACAGAAATGTCAATGTAGAACTGGAGTTACTCACAACTGGCCTGGAAAAGATGTGAGATGAAATATGTCAAGTGTTTCCAAAAGCTATGGAGTGTCCAATGAATTGAATGGGAGCAAGTTTAAAACCTGAGGTAATTTCCTTTCATCCTATCACTTGTTACCTGGGAAGAGAGATCAACACACACTGTGCAGTGACCTCCTTTCAGGTACTTGTAGACAGCAGTAAGGTTTCCCCTAGCCTGTTAGAAGGTATCATGGTTTTTCTCTACTATTAGTCAGATGAAGAAGTCACAAATGAAATAAGTTGTGCACTGACACATATTTTCTGTCATTAAATACATCCTCAGATTTGGGATCAGCTTTGTGAGTCTTGCTTTACAGCTAGAAGAATGAAACATGTCTGTGTCATTTTTGTCCAGGAAAATATCAAACCAGGTGATGAAATACAGGGCAGTGTTAGAGAGAGGGGGAAAGTGCAAGGTAAACAGAAGAAGATGACAACAAAATAATGACAAAACAGCAGCAGAAGTGGAGGAGAATGGTACTGCTGGAATTTCCAGTGGCAGATTTTAGAATTAGGGCATCACAATGGAGAAACATAGGCACAGTGATGTCAGGGAGCAGCAAGGACAGACTGGTTCTTCAGGAAAGCCATCTGGGAGCAAAGGGTCACACCACCAAAGGATTCATTCCCACAGCACCAGGGCAAAGATAAGCATTACGTAGCTCAGTAATAGCCAAGCAGGTCCATAATGGCATGTTAGCTCTGAGAACAATCTGGGAAGTCAAAACAGCAAGTCAAAATTACAAAATCAGCAAGGTACTTGGCCAGGCTTGGGAACGCACAGACTAGCACAGAGAAAATAAGGATGGCAGTTTGAGCTGTAACTGTACTTCCAAAGCAGGGTGATGAGGCCGTAGATAAGGCTTATACAGCTCTCCCACACAGTTGTCTCCACCACAGTCTGATCCTAGGAAACACAAATGTGTCGTACTGAATGAAAAGCCATCTCCTGGGAAGGAAGAAGAGAGCTGGCAAAGTTTCTTGGTTTTGAAAACAAATAATGAAAGGTAAGAGGAGGATAGTGTGTGACAAAGAGTCCAGGCATAGAGAGATAATTGTAGGGTTAGTGTTATTTCAAAGGTGCGGGAGTTGAGCTGGTAAATCAGTTATAAATGCTGGATTCAAACTGTAAGGGCATGAAAACAGACAAGGTAATTTATTTTATTTTAGACTTTCAAATCCTGGCTTGTCTGCTTACATAACTGATGGGAGATGAAAAATGATCAAAAATGACAGCTCCTACTGAGATTGTTGAGGTTGAGAAAAAATTAGGAAGTGCAAGCTCCTGTTTAAGTTGGAATTTACCTGCTAAGTGAAAAAGTGATGTAGTTGTGTGATGTTGTGTAAATAATCCAATTAAACATGAGTAGATAATACTGATGACCTTACACAGAGTAGATGGAAGAGTAATGTGGAAGGATTTCAAGAACACAGTGGCTATAACACACACATTATTTCAGTTATAAACTGAAGTTACAAACAAGAAGAAATTTAGCATAGTTTGGATCTGTCTACACAGTCTGTTCACATTCAGAGCAGAAGTTCAGGTTTTCTACAAAGGGAATGAATTTCACTGAAGAGATCGGCTGTATTTCAAGGTGTAAATTACATCTGTAAATGAAGCTATAATCAAGAAACTTATGACATGTTAGTTTTAATCTTGTGCTCACATAATAAATATCCTTTAGTGAACATACTGTTGAAGGATAAACTTTCTATCTCTTTTCTTCTTCCTCTGTTTTTAATTACTTTTGTCGTAGTTTTCTTGTTTCTGTAGTTTTCTAATTTTCAAAGACAATGAAGAAGTTGAACTTTAATGCTTTATTTTCCTCTACAATGAGAAAAAAGTCTTGTGATGAGTAAAGTTTGGAGTTTAACAAAGTTCAGATATTAATTTAAAGAATTACTACTTTGTTTTCTGATTTATTTTCCCTTAACTTTTAATAATGAATCACAAACTACTGCCTCCTACTGAGATTGTTTACAGTTTAAGGAACTATTCAACATGAATAAGATGTTAGAACTAGAACCTAGAGAATTCTATTTCTTTTCAATTTCTTGAACAAAAATTATAATTTTATTTTGTCAAGAGAGAGAGAATTTGCAGGAGTTATCAAATTATATTAGAACATGCTTATTTATTCTTCATTTTGCTTTGGAGTAGATATCACTTTTGACTAATTAGTGTGTCTAATTCATTCCTCTGATGCTACCTTTAAAGTTGTTCATGGAACACATGCATAATTACAGTCTCTAGGTCATTCCAGAATAGGCAGGGATGTGGATAGCTTTTCATCTTGCTGTGTAGAAGTGTCACATTGGTTGCTCTCAAAAAGTTGCCCACATCTCAAATCTAGCAGAGGTCAGAATACAGCAATCTGGTGAAAATTTTAGCCAGCTGAATTATGGCCTTGGTGATGCAGAAAGGTGGTATAATACAAATTTAACCAAAGAAAATATGGTAAAAGAGAGTCAGCTGTGTTTCTGCCCTTCAAAACATGGTTCAAATATTAATAACAACTGAAAATTAGCAGAAAATACCCCAGCTATTCTTTGTGGCTTATTCCAAGGGGGAAACTTTGCCATAATATCAGAATTCTTTGCTCTCAGCCTCTGCATTATCTGTTCTGAAAAAAATTTGAGTTACTAACTTTTGTGGGAAATAAACCCTCAGTAGCTTTTCAGGCACAATAGGAAATCCATTTTTTTCCTGGCCTTGTCCATGAAGACACAGATTATACTATTACACCAGAATAGTGGAATGGAGTTTGATAAAATTCAGAAAATTATTTAAAAGAAAGACTTTGTACTTTATTTTCCCTTGTCTTTAATAATCAATCTGTCTCTATTTGGTAATTAGGAACAGACATACTGAATTGGATATTTCAGATACACTAAAAGTAATGTAAAATGAACAAAAGATGTGACTGAATTGTCACATTCTGCTTTGAAAATTATATCTTAATGTTAAATAAATTCAATAACCTCAGCAGTCATAAATAATCACAACCTGCTTGGAAGTTGATATGATATAGGAACACAAATTAACTGTATGACAATAAAGTTAAATTTATATGTGTGTGAGTATATATTTCTATATTTTTTGAATTAAATATGTTTGTTATTTGTCCATGTTCTTAACCTGTATTTTTGTTAAATCTTTTCAGCTTAAAAATAAGATCATGTATAATGTCTTTAATGGTGTACAACTAAATAAGCATTTCTGAGGAATCTAACAAATGCTTTAAAGAAAAGATTATTTTTTTATTTGATGACAAATAATTAGGCACCAAGATTGCTTGAATATAAGGTTTGAAAAAGAGTAATTTTTTAGAGCTTTATCATCCTTTTAAAATTAAGTCTTTTCTGTATTTACTAGTGAATCAGAAACTATATCCTGAATTAAAATGTTGTTATCAAAAAGCCATCCACAAAAGTGTCAGCTTTATTAGCATTATGAATTTTTTTTCAATTTGAAGAAATACACTTGAAATTCGCAATATTTACCGTTTATGGAAGAGGAATACTTATGGTGTTGTGTACTTTTAAGTGTTGAGTAATTTCTGAAAGAGCGAGAGGGGGAAAATTTTCTGATTATTACATTTGAACACTGAACACTGAATTCCAACTAACTCAGACTCTTCCCTTCTCTATCTTTTCTAGACAAGCATAAATAAAGGAGCTGTAACTTGTGTTTTATACATGTTTAGAATTAAATGTCTGCTATTTATTGAGGGGCTATGGGGATGGGAATACCTACCTTTTTGAGTATCTTGGATTCCATATTATAGCATGCATTCATACAGCCAAAAATTTGTCCTTGTGTCATTCTGTAAATTAATTTTTGTTGGCAGTGAAGACAGACTCATCTGAAAACTCCATGTGGCATAGCTGCATTTCATCTAGTTGACATGTCTTTGCTTCAAAAAATATTTCTTTATCCTGCAGTATAAGATTCCTTGATACCTTCTGAACAGCTGTCAAGTGAAATTTTATTAGTAGGTATCTCCTTTGCCTGCTAAATCAACTGTTGATTCTGACCTAGAGGGAGCAATATATGAAGTCTCTCAGATGCTTACCTATGCAGGAACAACAAAGTCATCCACTCATCTAGTCTACTAGTACACATACTAGCAACTGGAACTCAAACTACGGCTTACATTAATGGTAAAACATGTCAAATCACATAGCAGATTCAAAAATAGAAAATGAATGAATGAACCATGCTTTAGCAGTAAACATGCAGGTAAATAAAAATTCAGCAATAAGCAGTGGGATCCTGACAATCAGATGAGCATAAGTTTTTGAAGTTTAAATGCATGTTCAGAGAAATAATAATAACAAAGAGAGAAAGGAAAGAGAAGAAACAGGAATGCATGAAAGCTATGTACCAACCCAAGGTGCCAGCTATAGTGGAGTATCAGTCATAGGCAGAGCACTAGACAAGATTAGATCATAATATGTGAAAGGCGATGAACTCAAATGAACTGATAGCAATGATTGCCCTAGATAAAATTTAAAATTTCCCCTTAGGGGGGGAATCCAGACTGTGGCTCAAAAATATCAGTCATTCCTGGAAGAGGAAAAGAAGTCTTCACAGGGAAGATTTAACTGAATGCCCGCACAAGCTGAGCAAGAACAATTCTTGGAAGTTAAATTGATAAGAAGGCCTGGGAAGATAAGGAAAAATTGATCTAATGGTTCTTAATCTCTTTTACTCTCTGGGCTGTTCTTCATAGAGAAAAGTATACTGACACAAGCCTTGAGAAAGGTAATTTCTACCCTCTCTTTCCTGACAAATAATTTGCTGAAGTTGTATGCAGAGTACATTCATCTTAATGGACTCTCTCCACAAAGTCATGGTTTGTTTATATGTATTTTCATTAGGAATAAGAAAATGTCAAAGACATAGGTATTGCTCTTTAATCTCCAAACCGTAAACACTTAGAAATGCGCTTTTATACATGTTAGTAGCAGACAATAATAGTACTAAACTCTTGTACAAAGGTATATGCATATATACACTGAAAAAAATCTGAGTTTTGTTTTGGTAAGTATAAACAGACTGCAAAAATATAAAGACATATAATATAGCTTAATTACTAGTCTTGCTCCATCATTTGGAACTTTCTGGATACAAGTAAAGAAAGATAAGACATAGGAAAATAGTTTAATTAAGTTTTATTAACAGCTTTATTAACTCAGTTAATGTTCCCTGTGCAGCTCCCAATTACTTCTTTAACCAGTTAAGGCCTGTATCTGCCATGACATCATCTGTATAGACACATACTTCTCTGAAGCTTCTGCATAACATGTCTGCATTTCATTTATTTTTTGTGTTTCTTCTACAGAAATTATGTTTTCTTTGGAGTGTAAGGTTTATTGATGGTTTCTGAGAAGCCGTCGTATAATTTTTTTCTTCTAAATCTACTTTTTCTTCAAAATTAAGTTTTTGTTTTATCTCCACAAGACTCAGTGGCTTCTGATGATCCTTTCTCTTACCACAGCTGTTTTCAGCCTTGACGAGAAAGTCATAGTTCTCTAACAATATGTGAGGGAGGAAGCAAAAGAAGGCATCCTATTCCTTCTATTAAGTTTCAGTATTTTCCCCTAGATGTTCTGTGAAGCTGATCTTTCATATTAAATTTTTTTTTATCAGCACCTTCTGAAATTAGTATCTGTCATCTGATGATTAACAGCAAGAAAGCTTCTCTGTTTTTTTCTCACTAAGTGGTCAAAAATGCAGTTATGACTTAATAAGAGACATACATCATGAATGGCTGAAGTAAATTACACAACTAGTATTTTTTTTGTTGATGAACACATCAAAAAACTATGAACAGACTATTGTGCCACAAATGCTTCCTGTATATTAAATGTAAATACTACACTGAAAAATTATATTGTAGAGTTTTCTTGATATCTCACAGCCTAGATTACAGATCCATTGTCTCTTTAACCTATTTTTTAACAACTCTGCTTATTGCTAAGGTCCTCCTGGCAGCCTACATCTATTCTGAGCTGTGGAAAAACGGGAACACAAATTTGTCCTGTAGCTTATGCATTGAACTGCCCTCCTTTGAGCAATTACTGTGAATTTAATTTATCATAACTGATTATGACTGGGAGTTATCCATAAGAAATTATCCTTGTTCATTCCTAAAATCAGGCCAAGACTTCCCACTGTGCATTTAATTAAAATTGCGATGGATATTTTAATTCACTGGATATTCATCAAAGTTGGACCTAAACTTGATGTGGATAAAAGAATCTGCATGCTGTCAGCATAGAGTGAGAATCTTCTTTCTACTTGTACAGTAATTTTAGCAATTTTGCATGATCTTATAATTAAAAAAGGATCATAACTGTAAAAAATAATTCAAGATGTAAAGATGAAAACAGAACTGAAAATAATCCAATCACCTATGCTGAAAATCCTTTGCCTTTTTCTGTCATTAATGACTTCCTCTCACTAATCACCAACAATAAGTCAAACAAGAACAATCATACCTCCATTCAGTTCAAAGACACCCTTTGATTTAAACTTCACAAATTAGATCAGGGGATTTAATTTGATTAATTGCAGTTACATCATAAGATAATTTAAAATATATATGTTTTGCAGCTTCTGATGTAAATCCTAATGATCATGCCCTTACTTGTCCACCCTCAAGAGTTCAAACACAGTTTAAGCTACTGGAATTAGTAAAAATAATACTGTCAAAGAAGATATACTGTCATTTAGACAAAACTTGGCTGTGCTCATTCTGTCATCCTCTTCTCTATCTTTCGTAATCATAAAACAGCATAAGACATTGCAGTGCAAAAGACTGTTAACAGAACAGAGTTTTACATCTAAGCGTCCTAGTGCCAGGAAACTCAATGATTGTATTACTTTTCTGACATGCTTAATTTCCTGCCTTTCATATTTTTCTTCCAAATATATTTTACCTTTTATTCCATTTAATCATATATCATAACAGAATTTATTTAATCTTGCTTACATATTGCAACTCACCATTCATTTTTTTATTTTTTAATAAGTTAGTGATGTCATCCTGCTTGTCCCTTAGATTCCCATTCAGCAAACATAGAAGGAATGGTTTCTATTGCTGTTTTTAATACTGATTTCTGCTAACACTGTTATACATAAAATTATTTGAGAGACAGTAAAAGATAATGTAATGTCCAAAAGCACAAGAAAATCTGCAACTTTTATTGTATGTTTTATAAGCATCAGTAGAACAGTAAGACATCAGAAAATAATATTTTCCTTAAAGTATTCATGTGCCCTTTGATGTAACACAACTTATAGAATACAGAATAGATATAGAATCTGAAGAAAATTAAGTAATTATGAAAATATGGAAGGGATAGATAATGCTGTCTTACATAACTCAGAGCATTGCATAACACATGAGAAAATAGCATGATTATAGCAGATAGAATATATTCTAGACACAGATAGTACACTATAGTCTAGATTTCTAACTTATCCAAATTTCCAATGTTTTGCTGGTTTTGATTATGTGCAGTACAATAGGAACTTACTCTTTTTTTTCAAATGTAAAAGGTGAAATACAAAAATTCTTTGCAAAGACCAAAGTGGAAAGCAAATTAATGGGTTAGATATTTTCTACAATTTTTTGTTTTACAAAATGTTTGTTGTGCAGCCACTCACCAGACCCTTTCACTGCTTTAGCTGATGACAAGTTATTGGTACTGCAGTTGTAACTGCAGGAAGGATGTTTCAGTGTGATATATGTATGAATAGGTGATCAGGTAAGATGAGTGATTCTTCCATTCTTAATAAATCTATGCAGTTTCTTTTCCCACTTAGGTCATTCTTTTACAATCTATTGAATGATTTTCTAATTAACAGGAGCAAAGAATATGTTTAGTTTGAAACAAAGCTCTAGAGGCTGTCTGGTCCAATCCCCTACCCTAAAATATTAATTTCAGAGTTGAATCAAGTTTCTCAGGGACGTGTTGAGTCAAGTTTTGAAAATCTTCAGGAATGGAGATTGACATGACATCTCTTGATATTCTATTTCAGTGCTTGACCTCACACACTAGGAACTCATATGGCATGAGTGATACTGTAAAGACATTCCAAAAAAGCTCTAACTAAAGCTAAACGATCTTAAGGCTTCAATGCCTTTTTCTCACAAAGGTGCATGTAAACAGTTACTGATAGCTCCTGCTTCAAATTAAATAAGGAGTATGATTCAGTCTTGTCTCCCACTGTTCCATTTAGGGTACTGAATGCCTGCAAGCATGGGTGCATCTTTTAAGTGTGGTCAGAAGCCATCGGAATTTAAGACGATCCTTCAAGAGCTATTCTCGTGCATCATACAAATAATAACTGATTGTTTGCCAATATCTGGCCTCAAACTTCTTTCATTAAATGTAATCTGCCTCTTCAGTAATTGCATTTCCAATAATCTTCATGTAGTTTTAATGAAGTGTTTTGGACCTGATCACACTGTATTTTCAAATATTTTGGGGTTCTTTCCCTTCATTTTCCATCATTGTTGTGGAGAAAAGCATAACTTACCTGAATTTATGAACCAACCAATTGAAAAACATTCTGGTAACTTTTTTTTACCATTAATACTTATTACTAGTATAGTTGGGATATCTTTCTTCAGACTGATTCAAACATATCTAAGACATTTGCATATGCAATTATGTGTAGAAATAATAAGTGTTGTTCATTCTGTTAGCATAAACAAGTATATACTTATTTGATTCCTCCTCAGTCATATGCATGAATCTTGGTAGGCTATGAATGAAACTATGGAATATTATTGCTAATGCTATACCAGAATTCTATTATAAGCACTATTTCTTCTACTCTACTCTACTCTATAGTAACAGAAATGAGATCTAGCCTAAGATGTTGGTAACACTATTACATTTTCTGGTTTTTTGGACCTTAAAAAGAAAAAAAAAACTTTATTGCATGTTGATTTATATGCCATTTCTATTTCCATTTCAAGGGCTTGATTTTCAGCAGTCCTTTCTCAAGCAAAAACACCTTTGAAGTTAATACATGTTTATCAAGGAGTGAGACCACAGGATGAAATTCCACATGATTTTCCTGCCATGTTTCTTGCCATGTTAATGATCCTATTGAATAATCCTTTTGCAATTAATAATATATCAATTTTAATATACTTGATTGCATCTTATGGATACGCATCTGAGCAACAAAAATAGAAAAAACATTTCTAATATACAAGAGTTTGCAATACTTTGCAATAATTATTGGGTTGTATATTATTGAAACTGTTAATTTACATTTCTAAAAGGCTTGAAGTAACAGAGGTGCTACCATCCCTCTGAAAT
>VZTY01001498.1:35322-54446 GCA_013400935.1 Turnix velox
CCATTCCAATTTTACATGATTTTTTTCTATTATTTTCTTCCTTACAGCATCTATCACTTGAATGAATGACTCTTTTGTTTGGTTACCTCCTCGTTCTTTGTTCTTATGTAGCAAATGAAAATTCAGCAACACAAATGGTTCAGTATTCATTAGTAAACGTCTTTTACATACCCTCTTTAAAAAGAGGGGGGAGAGGAAGCAATAAAAGAAAGTACAAAAAATGGTGGGGGAATATCTTATGTGAAGGCAAGAACAATAGGGAATGATGAGGTACTTTACAAAATGAAAATGCATTGGAAAACAGAATGGTGAAACTGTTGCTGAGCTAGAATCTGTTCTTTTCTTTAAAAGGTCTCAAGAGCTTAAAAACTATGAAAAAGAAACATGGAAAAAATTTACAAAATAAATGCTGTTTTACTTATTCAGGTATTTCTTCTCAGTTGTGAGAGAAAATGGTACACCTTTCTATAGTTCTTTTTTCCTGGAGTCTGGCCTAGATTAGCCCACGTCCAGGCTTTTTTAAGTTTGTTTACAGCTTATAAAGAATACATTGTATCACCTCGCAATTCTCATTTTGTCTTTTTTGTAGCACAGTGAGGTAAAAGAAATAACTGAAGGATCCTTTCTAATATACAGTTCACATCCTGTTTTCAGTTGGGATAGAGTGAATTTTCTTTCTAGTGGCTTCTGTGTTTCAGGTCTGGCATGAAAAGATGTGATGCAAATTGTTGTAGTTGATGTTTATATTAGTCAAAGACATTTTTAAGCTTTCAATAGAACCTGAAAGGAAGCACAGACAGAATATTCTGTATTACAGACATCATGCTTAGTACCTGAAGGGTAGTACAAGAAAGCTGAAGAGGAGCTGTTTGTCAGAGCATGTAGTGACAGGACAGTAGGTAAAGGTAAACTAGAGCAGGGCAGGTTTAGATTAGACATTCAGAAAAATTTCTTTGCAATGATATTGATGAGGCACTGGAACAGGTTGCCCAGAGATTGAGTAAGCCCCACCTCTGGAGACATTCGGGGTGAGGCTTGATGAGGCCCTGAGTGACCTGATCTAGTGCAGGATGCTCCTGCTCTCTGCAGGGGAATTGGACTAGATGACCCTTAAATGTTCCTTCCAACTCAACTCATTCTATGATTCTGGTATACTAATAGAAGTTGAGTTTGCTTAAGGATAGGAATCCATGCTTACTGCTTGAAATGGGCTCAGCAACCAATTTACCAAGATGTACTGTTTTACTTCATCTTGTATATGCTTTTACTACTACTTTTATTACAATTTTTATTTTATTTATTATTTTCCTTTTATTGTTCTATTTAACTGTATTTACCTCCATTTATGACTTTAGTTGTGGTTTTTTCCTTTCCCCTCCTTATCTCCCTCTTTTCCCTATCTTTGAGGGTGGAGAGATTCTTTTGTATTTATTGTCTGCAGGATTACTGAATTACTGATTACTATGCACTTTAATATGGCAGGCATTGAGAAATCTCTACAAAAAATCTGCTTAAACTCTATGTAAGTTTAGAAACTTTCACCATTCCTCCTGGTTTTCCTGGTTTTAGAGAAGAGGAAAAATGGGAAGAATATGACAAGTAACTTTAGAAAAATGGGGTGTAGCCGGTCTTTTTGTACTTATTCCCGTATGTCATCGTAAGAAAGATCAATAACATTTTCTTTTAGCAAATTTGTAGCTACATCCAAATGTGGTCTGTCTAGAAATGGAAACAATTTTGAGAAGAAAACAGTAGTAGCAGGAGTTAAGATACCTCCTTCTTCACCGTAGGAACCAGNACTCGAAGATGAGTGATCATAGCTGCCAGATGGAGTTAAACCATAACAACAGGACATTTCCAAAATTCCATTTCATGTGCAAATGAATGTTCCAGAGAGAATACAGAAGTGACACAGAATTCTGGAATTCTTTTGTATTTATTGTCTGCAGGATTACTGAATTACTGATTACTATGCACTTTAATATGGCAGGCATTGAGAAATCTCTACAAAAAATCTGCTTAAACTCTATGTAAGTTTAGAAACTTTCACCATTCCTCCTGGTTTTCCTGGTTTTAGAGAAGAGGAAAAATGGGAAGAATATGACAAGTAACTTTAGAAAAATGGGGTGTAGCCGGTCTTTTTGTACTTATTCCCGTATGTCATCGTAAGAAAGATCAATAACATTTTCTTTTAGCAAATTTGTAGCTACATCCAAATGTGGTCTGTCTAGAAATGGAAACAATTTTGAGAAGAAAACCGTAGTAGCAGGAGTTAAGATACCTCCTTCTTCACCGTAGGGACCAGACTGCAACCGAACAAAAGTGTAAAATCACAAACAAATAATGTTTTACCTTTGCTTTCAAAGAACTGTAGTCTAGCATAGAACCAAGAGCACAGATGACCTTTGATGACTCCTTTGCCTCTTTTTCCTGTATAACCATACTGAGGGAGGAATATGGGGCTATAGCAAGAATCTGCAATGTCTACATAAAGACGAGGAAGTGATATGAATCAAAGAATGTCTGTAAAGGCAACAGGATGGAGGTGAAAAAGAGAAATTTAATTTTTTTTTTTTTTATCTGGACAAGCATACATGCAGCACAGTTCAGAATTAGCACTTCCCAATCCATCTAAAGGCAAAACAGTTTCAGCTAACAGCTTTAGCGCCAAGTATGAAAATCCCTGCACCATATGATATCATCAGTATGAGCTTTCCAGGTCTTTCACATGTTCTTAACTTTTCAATGATAACAGGAAAAGAAAATTCAGTAAACTAAATTTTTTTCTGGAAGAACCTCACAGTTAGTCCCATGAGCAGAAGCGCAAAGAAAAAGTGGTGTCTAAAATGAGACTTCCATCTCTGTCTGCTCACAAATTCCCTGTCAGTTTTATCTCCAGTTCTGCAGAATCATGACTTCTACATATGTGGAACTTCCAGTTATAAGTTTCATTGCACTTCCTTCTAAAACATGTTTGCATTATTTATATAGCCCATCTTTAATCTGATATTAACATCTATTATTAATAGACTCAATTACAAATCTAGGAGTCAATATACACCTAGTACTGTCATTTATTTTGTTGTAAATCAGTAGTCTACCTCCTTCCATTATATATAGATGTGTTTTCTATTTTGTATTAGGAATCCATTTGTAGAATTTTGAAATACGTGAAAAAAAACCTTACTGGACTCCTAAAAGGAGACAGAAAGAGCGAAAAGGATCCTTGGAGGACTTAATACTCAACAGAAATCAATAGCACAATGGACAGGAAAAAAAAACCATACAAACTGTATAACTTGATCATGCTTATTGTCATACATGAATGAAAGTATCAGAAAATCAGTCATACCTATCTGTTTTTAATACCTAAATATTTAGATGATTTTGCCTCTGTTGACCGTGCAAAAGATTCATCTCTTCATTTGAATCTTTTAAATATTGTTTCAAAATAAGTTCTGGAGGAAGAACATTTAATATGATCACAGGCTTCTGTAATATTGCTCTGTGGCATTATCACTGTTTATCCCACCTGTCACTGTCTAAGTGAACTGTAGTATACTTAGCCAAATTTGTCTTTTAAATTGTTATTGGTATAGATCAATTTTAGAACAATCTGGTCTTCAAACTCCTATTCTGTCCCAAATAATAACTTGCTTTTATTACATATTGAAATTGATTTCATTAAAAGGAAAAAAATAGTGGCAATAATTAGATATGCAGTCCACTTATTTATGCACTGAGAGATGTTTTTGTTTAAAATCTCAGCTTATTTTATTTTTTCATGCCAGGACTGTGCACAAAAATATAATTTATTTCATTTTTTTTAATCTTGTTAATTTTTTATGATGCTAAACAGCATGGTTACTTGTTGCCCAGCAACTGAATGCCTACTCCAACTCTATTTAATGATGATATACAGCTTAATTAAAAAAAATCCCTTTCTTCGGTGTTTGTATGTATGTAACAACAGTAACACTAATCTGAAGCCTTCCTGCAGCTTCATCTTGAAGGTTTAGCAATTCTTTTAAGGCTTATTGTTAGGTGAAAGAACTATAATATTCATCAGCCCTGTCCATACTTAAAGACACATTCTTGAATAAGAAATACTATTAAGCAATAAAATGTGAGCTGAATTTGTGAGCAGTATATACCAACACAATTAAGTAATATGAGGTTAATCATAAGTGTATGCCTTCTACCCAACTAAGTCTTGAAATACCATATGGAAAGGTCAACTTGATATTCCTGCGATAGCATAAATGCATCCTAAAGGCCATTGAAATGGCAGTAACATTGTATTTGAGTTAGAGATGAAAGCTAGAATTCTCAGTCATTTACAAAACTTTAATACAGAAAGATGCAGAAGAAGGGGGTTTTATTGTCTGTATTACTCTTGAAAAAAATTACCAATGAATCTAAAACTTCAGCTTTCTTGAGTAGCTGATAGTAGAGGAGATAGCAGCCATAATAATTTTCAAGTTATTATATATTATCTGGAGTTTATTGTGAGGGTACTGTAGTAGCAATTTTATGTTGTCATTTATGATTTGGAAAAGTGGATTATGTGCAAAGAGTGTCACTCTGGTTTCTTTATGTGTTCCTATTGAATTAAACTCTCAAATTTACTGAAGTAATTTGTGATTTACCTAATTTCCATATTAGATCCTCATTACCAGTTATCTGTAGAAACAAAGTATTTTTTACAGGTGATACAGAAGGAAAAAGTACAGGAGGAAATTGTAAAGTAGTGTTCTAGAAGGCTGTGCTGTAGTAGTAATTTAAAAGAGAGAAAAAGAAATTTCAGTGCACTTTCTTTTGCGTTTGAACCTCAAAATGTTTGAAGCCTAAATGAGCACACAATCATTGAGGCTGATTCACTGCCTGACATAGCCAAAAGTTTTCTGACCATTCATTCTTGTATCTGTAACTACGTCTTAACCCCAAATTTTAGAAAGATTAATTTAAAGATCTTGTGTGATGGGGAATATATCCCATTAATACAAGTGGCTAAATATCTTCACATTTAAAAGAGATGTTTTATTTTTAAATATTAGTAGCATTTCAAACTATCTTCCATCTCATTTACATTGCTGTTCTTTTGTGTGATAGGTTCTGTCTAATAGAATAAGTCATTCTAAGCAGGTAATTACAGATTGTGACCTATCTGCTAATTAATAATATATATTTAAGCTGAGTGACTTGAACTCCTTTTAGCTTTTAGTACAAGGTAGATTCGGAAAACTTCTAGTAATTCTTGAACATCTTTTGTGAATCCTTTCCAATTTGCAAATGGGTTTTCTCTCTCTCTGCAACATGAATTTCAAATTTGGAGTAAGGATCTCATAAGATACATCAGGAGATAATGACTTCTTTTTATACTTGGTAATTCTTGTTTTATCTATCCCAAGAGCTAATCTTCTATTGCAGATAGGGAACAGGATACCTTTGAGTCCAACACACCAGGTTTTTGTCTTACAGGAGTGACTACAGTTTCATATTTGAAAAATGTAATAATCACTTGTTTATACTACTAGTATGATTCTGAAAAAATACAATTATTTGGGATGAGGAAACTATATAATAATATCTATAGCTCTCTCCTTACCAAACAAGTTAATTTCTTAATGGGAAAAATGAAAGTTCAAGGAAGAACTGCTCTATTCTTTGAATTCCAAGTCAAGAAGTAAAAGTATAAAAAGGAAAAATGCCTGCATGAGGAACCAACCTCTAAACATGACTCCAAGGACTGCACTTTTCAGTGCATCAGTTTACGGTACAACTGGGACTAACATTTACATTTTCAACAACTGTTCTACTTGGCCTTGGTTTGGAGTTAGCTGCAAAGGGCTCAACTTCTCCCTTTTTCATTCTCTTCCTTTTTGTTGCATCTGCCCTTTTCACTCTGCCATTCAGAGGCCTCTCAAATGTTCAGTAATGATGTGGTGGTGAAGATGTAATATTATATAGCTAAGCCATTCTATTTATTCTGACTACAGTTGTTTCAGAGCAATCACAGAATACATTTTTACTGTAGTTTTGGTTTAGTATTAATTTGCGAGGAAAATCAAGCAGGTATTAGGCATAATGAGGTGGTGATAGCTTTGGGACTCTTTAACAGGTAAAACAGAACATTAGTGTGTCTTAAAAGTGGTTGAAGTATATAAGAAAATGAAGTATCATGTCAAAGTGGATTAAATTTTGCTAAATATTCTTAATTTTATCGATTTACTTATGGAGTTTAGTGAGATGGAAAAGCAGTTCTATTCCTTTCTACTGGGAGATAAATTGAACAGGAAGTTGGTGGGTATTTAACTATCAGCTTTCAGTTGACTTCACAGATACTAGTGAACTAGTTCCCCAAATTTAAGTAACATTAACATAAGTGGATCTTCATGTTACAGTAAGTTCAGTGTAGAATCATAGACTGATAGAATGCTGGATTGGAAGGGACCTTCAATGGTAATTCAGTCTATCCCCCCTTCAGTAAGCAGGGATATCTTGTACTAGATCAGGTTGCTCAGAGCCTCAGCAAGCCTACCCTGAAATGCCTCTAGGAATGGGGCCTCAACCACCTCTCTGGGCAACCTGTTCCAGTGCCTCACCACTCTCATGGTGAAAAACTTCTTAATAACTAATCTGAACCCACCTTGTTTACCACTATTGTCCTGTGTTCTATCACTATATCCCTTGGCAAACAGCCTTTCCCAGCTTTCCTTCAGGTACTGGTAGGCCACTATGAGGCCTTCTCAAAGTAAAATACTACTGGTAAGGCAGCAGACAGGCCAGAGCTACATTACTGTAAGGAGCTTAGCTATAAATACATTCTTATTGCCTCTCAGTTTTAGAAAATCAAAATGTGGTCTGGTATCAGTAGTAATAACAGAACATTATGCTGTATCACACAAAGGATGCTGATTATTAATCTTCAGAAGACAATTGCTCTGGGGTGGTCTTGAACTGTGAAACTGACAAAATGGAAATTATTCCTGCACAATTGATGAAGTGTCTGGAGGTGAGGAAATGATCTCTTCTGCAGAATACATTGCAAGGCAAAATCCTGAAGTTGACAGGAGGGACTACACTTCTAATTATTACAACAAGAGTAAGCATATCTGATGCACCAGAGACGTTAACTGCCTAATTACCTTAAACCTGATTTAAGGTATGGGATTCATTTCACTTAACTGCCTGAAAGGTATGCACCTGCTTTTGAATTACTCAGCCTGGGTTTGTTTCACAGCCAGTGGAGAGAAACAGACATATTCAGGGCAGATTTGAACAGCCCTATTTTAAGTGTTAACTGTAGACTGAGAAAAATAGTAGAAAACATCGTTCCTCTGTATAGTGTAAGGGGAGTCTAAACAGATTGCTCTGATATTGATAGGTGTGTACCTTTAGTCTGTTTATGGCATTCCATCAAAGTTTATCAAACAAAACCATTGACAGGAATTTACGTATAGTACAAGAAAAAAAGACACAAAATTTGGCAGGAAGTAAATACAATGTTTGCTAAGCATGCAATATAACAAGTTTTTCACACTTAAGCTTCTTTGGAATGATAGTCTAATACAAATAAAATATATCATATACAAATGATATAGATATTTTAATTTCTTTAGAAAATTTGGTTTACTTAATAGCTTGCTTGCGTTTACTTTGAAGTACTTAATATACCACGTGAAATTTTCCATTTTGTCTAGAATAAAAATTGCTCAAACTTTACTAAATGTGTGTTTTTTCTCTATTTCTTTTAAGATAATTTATTTGAGACTTAATCACTTGTTACTACTATGCAGAAGTGTCTGTACTGAAATATTGTTAAGTTTAATTCCTCCTTGCATTACATCACTGAAACTTACTTGTCTTAGGCACTAGTTCAAATGATGAAATTGGATTTCAAAATAATCAAAATATGTTTTTCTTGTCTGAGTTGTACTCAGAATCTAAGATAAAAGATATTTTTATTGTATGTGGAGGAATAGAGAGTCTTTTGATTAACAGTAAGATGAAAAGAGCATTTAAAAATATAGAAGTGACAAGATCACTTGTGCTATAATTACTGAATTGGGTTATGGGAAGAAGTGTTTCTGTGGGCTACCTACAAAGCATTCCCTGTAGCAACTTACATCAGATGCAATAAAAAATAGGAAGGGAGTGTAAAATTTGTCAGGCAAATGAGGCAATCTGGGCAGAAACCAGTAAGTCAAGGTACAAGCAATATAAATAAGCAAATCCTTTCTCTCACAATTCCTGTTTTTTAAGAATCTATAATGATGTATTCATCCAGAGATGAGACATGCTTGAATCAAGACATTTAAAAACAAAGACCTCACCTAAAAACAAGTCTTATATAAGTGATAAAAATTGAAGAAATAACTAAATTATTCTCTTCAGGCTTTATGGTGTCTTCTCTGTCCCTGAGCTCTCCTCTCTTCCCATTACCTGTAAAACATTGTTTCTGAGATACCAAAACAGTCATTTTGATTCACCCTGTAGAACCCTTACTTAGAAAAGAATGACTTTTGGAGCTTTGTGAGTTATCCTAAAAAAACCAGAACCTACATGAGACTATAATGGGTTTGTGTCTGAAAACAGCTGAGGATTTGAGCATTTTATCAAATCTCAGAGGAAATGTTTCACTCTTAGTAGATAGTATCTTGAAAATATTTTGTTCAGACATTAGTATTGTGACTGAACTTGTGAAACCTTACTGCAGAATGAGTCCTTCTGGGGATGTCAACTGTTATGTCCTGTCAGGAACTCTTATGAGACTTGGTGAATGTACCTGTTTTTTTATACTGGATCACATCTACAAACAATCAACTAAAATGCAGATGAAAAACTGCAGAGCCCAGTTGAAGTCCTATACAATTTAATCATATTTCCCACTCAGACTTCAGTAGCATTCTGTGGTGCTCAATCATGAGCTCCTTGGGATAGAGTAAATTGAAACTCCATTGATTATATAACCTTTCTCCCTAATACTCTAGTCCACTCACAAAAAACCTGTGCTACTGTTACAGCACATATGGCTTTGCAATTCCCTCTTTCTGCAGGGTTTGTATACAGAATTAGGAAGTAAAGTGAAGTAAAGGAAGTAAAGTGTTCATACATTCAATCTGCAAAGAGAGACATTTAATTGTGTTAAACAGGAACTTGGCATCTGAAACCCCCTCATGCTATATGTTTTAATAAGTATCACTCTTGTGAAAATGGCTGAATTGGTCTTTTCTTTGAAGAGGGGTAATGGAAGAGGTGGAGGTCTCAGGATGTAAACTGTCAGGTCCCTGAGAACAGTATAGGGCATGGCTGTACCTGTCCTGCCCCTTCATGTTCTCACTCAACCAATAGGATCGCATTGCAGCCCCCCAGGCCTGAAAGTCCATTCATCCACATGTGCCTCAATACTACCGTGGGGAGAGCACATCACTCTCTTGTAACACTTACATCGAACTTCCCTTTTTGTCTCCCAAAGGAAATTCTGCCTTGCAGAAAGCTGAGGGTTTACATCAGCATTTGAAGAAATCAGATATCTATTTCCTGTCTGCCTCAGAAGTGATTTCCAAGTAAAGGTCACTCAGCATGATTTCCTGTTCTGATATTTTTTGAAAACTACTTTATTCATTAAGAAAATTAACTAGTTTGCAGCACTATATTATGCAATTAACAGTTCCCTATGTCTACTGAGCTTTCAATGCTGACAGCCTTTTATAAAAACTTCTTTCAATCTGCAAAGAGAAAATGCTTTCACAGGGAAATTTAGTGTGTGTCAAATAGCTAGCTGAAATAACAAGTAAAGTAAAATGTGCTAAAAGCAGTCAACCATTGCTGCAAAATGCTGAATTTTAATTACTGTAGCTAATTACAATACCTATACAGTACTCTCACATCTCAGGTATGCACTGGGTTAATGTGGTTTAACATTAATGTGGTGAAGCGCTCTGAGGAAACAGCAGCAAAAAATGAAGATTGACTCATATTAGTATAGAGAGTAGAGAACTTTTCCCTAAAGATCACAGGAGGTTCCACATAAATGCAAGAAAAACTTCTTCATGGTGAGGGTGACAGAACAGTGGAACAGTCTGACTGGATGTGTTCCTGTGTGACCTGATCTAGGGTGTTTCTACTCCAGCAGGGGGATTGGACTAGAGGATCTTCTGAGGTCCCTTCCAAGTCTTGATATGCTGTGATTCTGTGATCTGAGATTAAGTTTCTGACACCTTATTAAGTGCTATGGCTTTAGCTGACTCGTTCCAGATGTTATGACATCTGCTCTACACTGTACATGGTGGTCAGGTGAAGTTGTGGCTTGTGATATGTAATAGTTAATGAAAGCTTGAATCGTGCCATGAAACGTGGTTTGTGGAATGATCACATTGCTCTCTCTTCCCTCCCCCAGTATAACAGAATATTACTTCATTTAACATATAAAATGTAAGAGTTTTCAGTTATTTTAATTTGCGAGGACTATTTTTTTCTAAACAGTAGCGAGTTTCATAAAATAGTTATCCTGTTGCTTTATTCTCCTCAGAAAGAGTAAGAAGTAACTGTTATGCAGAATGAGGTGTTGCTTTCACCTTGTATTTGTAAACATTTTCTTTGCTGCTTCTTCTCATTTTCTACAGCCTCTATTTGGAAACTATAAGAAATATAAGTTACAGACTTTTTTTGTTTACCTGTTTAGAAATGTCATTCTTTAAACTGTATTTTTTCAGTATTCTTTCAATTTGTCACACCCTATTTTAGACTTCTTCTAGTAAAGTTAATGTCAGTTTCAATGCTCATTATGGAGTAATATAGATTATTATAGCAACATAAAGCATAAAAATTAAAAGTTATAGAATATAGATTACTATTGCTTTGCATTACATTATGGTAGAGTGTGGAAATTAGCCTTCAGAATTTTGCTAATTCAAGCCATAACTGTATCCCTACCTTTTAGATCAACATAACAATTTAAATTAATGGAATAAGCTGGATTTTCCAGATTTTGTATCATTTAAATTTAACAGTTTAGATACTATTATTTTAGATCATAAACTCTGTACTGTAAATTATAATTATGAGTCACTTTAAATGCAGGGAGATGTCTTGGTGGTACCATTGCTCTATGATGGTTCAAAATGGAAGAACAATAACTCAGCTTTGTCTAAGTTCTGTTGGTAAACTGCTCCATTACGTATAGATGATCTCAAACAGAATATATTCAGTAAAAATATTGTTTCTGTGTTTTTTCATTAAGACTTTTTAAAAGCACTAATGTAAATGCTACTGGGGAAATTGTAACTGAGCTTTAGAATAACAGCTATTTAGTAAATGCTCTGAAAACAGAACTGTGAATTCCATGAACAGGTCAGAGTGAGGAGGCATACACCTTCTGCTCCTAATTTCCGAGAGTTCCCTACTGGGAAATTGCAAGATCTAGACTAAATCTTTAGTTTCTTAGGCAAGAGCTCTCCAAGAAACTATTTTGTAACACTGCAATGTGGGAAAGAAAATAGAGCCCAAGAGATGAAGTTTGACCTTCACAAAAGTGCCAGCATGAGGCCAATGGGATTTTTAAATCCATGTTCTGTAGCTTTCATAAGACATAAACTTGGGATATTTTTTACTACATAAGATCTCTTTCTATTGGAGGAAAAAACCCTCTTTTACAGCTCTCGCAGAGACTGGAATGTTTATCTAAAGAGATCAATGAGGTACTGCAGGAAATTGAAACACAAGGGAGGAGAGCAGAATAATGGTGACAGGTGAAATATCTGGAGTATGGTTATATTTTCAGAGTGACTACTGTACATATAAATTTTGTGCTACTGACAAATGTTTCTGAATAAATTCTCCGTCCATACTGATGGAGAATAATTTTCTGTAGCTGTCAGGTTCATCATCTCATAGGTGAATCTGGACCATTTGCAAACTGACAGACTCAAGAATTCATCATGCTCCTCATTGCATATGATCTTTGAAAAGAATATAAAATAAGAAGAGATCTGTCACCATTTTGTGGTCTCAACAGCATAAAAATTTTCATTTGATTGTGGAGCACACAAAGGAAAGCTTGCAAAGTTCTGGATGAGCAAAGGGAGGTCATTATCTTAGCCTGATGGGAAAGAAAATTACATTCCCTGAGAGTGACTTAAAAGGTGAATTTTTTTATGTAAAATATGGTGAATGTCATTGTTTGGATTTGCAATTTATTATTATTTTTCTTTTCCTCTAAAAATAGGCTCTTTTTTTGTAACTGTCATTTCAGCAAATGTAGTCTGGGGTCAGGTTCTTTTCTTATCACCTCTCAGATGTGTAAGACCAGGATCTCTGCATACTGAAGTCTTCTAACAAAATATTCTTTGATGATTTCTGATTTATGTTGTTGAAGTGTCACATTTGGGTTTGAGATTGCCTAGGCTAAATGATGACCTTGTGCATTTATGCAGTCTAGTTATTGATATCAACCTTTGGCGAGTCTGCCCTACTGTAATCAAGTCTACCCTTTGGGCTGTAAAATTTTCAATGCTGCTGTTAATTTGTGTCCAGTTAAAACCTTGAATTGTATATAGAATTGTTCTTGAAACTGACATTCACGAGGAAAAAAAAATAAAGTAAAAGCAAAGTTGCAGAAATGTGATAGTGAAAGAATGAAGTCACTGATAGATGACTTCTAATTATCCACAAGTGCTGTTTTCACCTTCACACTCAGTCTTTAAGGACAATAGTCAATAACCAATATTTTCCTTCCCGCCTTTGTTTTTTAGTTACTAGCCTAGTGTTTCTTGTCTACAGTTCTCTTCCTGTTTTAGATTTCTCAATTAAACCAGGAAAAAAAAATCTGTAGAAAAGAAATAGAGAAATACTGAATTCCATATAGCTTATATGACATTTAATTGCTCATATTCTAAATATATTATGGTGCTTTCAAATAACTAGCTTGTGATGGCCTTTGTGCAGGAGTAGAATTAGGAAGAAGGCAACCTGTATTATACATGAAGATGGAGGTAGATTTGTGTCCTTCTCACTCCTATGAAAGTGGCTTCCTGAGCTATATCGGCTGAAGTTATGTCTCTGCAGTCCTTTAATCAAGTAAGAAGCAAATTACTGCAACCTGACCACATCTCCTCCTCAAAACTTCAAAGAAGCACAACAATGCTTGAAACTGTGCTAACGAAACAGCACTTGCATTCATTAAAAATCTTTGTAAGCAGCTGATAACACTCAGAACAAAGCTTCATTACTGTGAAAATTTTGTGTGTTCTTTCTACTGATCTGATCAGGGGTTCTCTACAGGATCAAAGAGGGACCTGAACAGGCTGGAGAGGGTGGGCCCACGCAAACCTCATGAAATTCAACAAGTGCAGGGTGCTAAACTTGGGCTGGGCTAATTCTCATTATCAAAACAAACTGGGAGGCGATGTGATAGAGAACAGCTCTGCAGAAAAGGACTTGGTGGTATTGATGGATGAGAATCTGGACATGAGCCAGCAGAGGGCACTCACATCCCAGAAGGCCAATAGTATCTTGGGCTGCATCAGTGGAGCCATGGCCAGCAGGTCAAGGGAAGTGATTCTGCCTCTCTGCTCTTGTGAGATCACAAGTACTGTGTCCAGCTCTGGAGCCCTCAGCACAAGAAGAACCTGTGGGAGAGGGACCAGAGGAGGGCCACATGGGACTGGATCACTTCTATGAGAACAGGCTCAGGGAGTTGGGGCTATTCATCCTGGAGAAGAAAAAGCTGCAAGTAGACCTCAGAGTGGCCTTCCAGTACCTGAAGAAAGCCTACAGAAAAGCTGGAGACAGACTGTTTGTCACACCATGGAATGAAAGGATGAAGAGAATTGGTTAAAAATGATAACAAGGGCAGGTTTGGATTAGACATTAGGAGGAAGTTTTTCACCATGAGGGTGGGGAGGCACTGGAACAGACTGCCCATAGCGGTGGTGGAGACCCTGTCCTTGGTGATATTCAAGGCTAGGCTTGATGCGACGCTGAGCGACATAATCTATTGCAGGATGTCCCTGCTTACTACAGGGTGGTTGGACTAGATGATCCTTGAAAGTTCCTCCTAACTCTGTAATTCTATAAAATCATAGCATTCCTAAATGTCTGGTTGAAAGTTTTAACACAGTAATGCAAAAAAGTCAGGATTTCATAAGAAAAAGAAGAAATCAGTGAGTGCAAAAAAAAATGGTGAATCCTCTGATGGTAGATTTGGCTGTGTACAACTCTGTGAAGAAAATGCTGTGCCTGCTGTTTTCATAATAGCATGACCTTTTCCACTGCAAAGATACAGCCATCACAGCCATTAGTAAAGCATTAATGAATAGACTCCTATCCAAACAACAGTAGCAAAGCTGGAAACTCATATTTCCTACATCTCTTTCACTTTACTGAAATGCGAATTCTAAAAAGATCATTGAAAACAGAATATTTCAATGAAAGAGATAGCAGCAATAACGCGGAGTAAATGCTGTTAAAAATTTTAGATTTGCAGGCTTTTTTTTAAACTATTTACATATTTCATGCACCTGAGCACAGTCTACTTCTATTTTTACTGTTGTTGTGCCTCGGAGCAATGATCCAGGTAAAGGACTCTCCAAATTATCTAATGAGCTGCTGTGAAAATACATGAGTCAGATGTGCTTAGCTTTTGCCTCTCTTGAGGGGTTTGAACTCTCACCAGGTGTGACCAAGTATCTACTAAAAAGTGGAAACCATTCAAGATGCATTATTTAGGATCCTGCTTTTGATAGAAATGTTGGACAGAAGACTCTTAGTAGACCACATTTTAGAGGTTGAGGTCATATTCTACCTTCAGTTTATAGAGGAAAGGTTAATGTGTTTAGTTTGTGTAAAGAGTTGTCAGACAGAAATTGCTTTGGATTTAGCTGTGTATAGAAAAATATATTCCCTAATACCCAGATGTAGTATAAAACTGGATATAGAAGCCTTTTATTTCTCCCTTTTCAGTTCCCACTGTAGGTAAAGAGGTCTGTAGCAAGAAATGTATGTCATGTAAGCCTACTGTTTGTAGACCGTGCGGTTTTCTTCTAAAACATTTAATCTCTTAATGAGATAATTCTTAAATTAACCACAAGTCTGTTTATGTAAGCACATCCTTTCTCTTTACAAAGAAAAAAAGAATGAAAAGTATATTTTGCAGGGCTTAGAAGTTATTTAAGAATTTAAGATATACTCAAATTTTTTTTAGACAACTTTTACTACTTCAGGCAAACCACCCCTTGTGGGAGCCTTTTTCCTGTCTCTGCCCTAATGCAGGAGTGCTCATCCTTGGGCTTTTAATCTGGTAATGCTGTGGTAGCTTGTGAAGCACCCAGACTACAGTTTCTCTAGCCTGATTTACTGGTTTTTTTCCTGCTAAAAGCTTTCTTATACCAAATTAATTACTAGTGGTCAACCTGTTAAGAAAGTTTCAGAAAATGTCTGTTCCCTGAATGATAAAAATAGATATCTGATTAAAATTTTCAGAAGCACCAAAGCAGATAGGATCATGTGTTATCATAGGTGTTGGTGAAAAGTGTGTACTGTTAAGTGCTTACATGTATCTTCAGTGCAAATGTTCACAAGCATTTTAATTCTAACCTACTACTAATAAAGAACACATATGAGGGAAAGAATTTATATCTAACTTGCTTTGGAAAGCAAATCTTAGGTACTTACACTTAAATAATACCAGTATGTACTGCTGACATTATTGCTCAAGTAGACAAGTATATGATAAATGTACATGAAGATTTGACAGGATTTGTGAGGCTCAGAGGAAGTTACTCAGATTTTACAAACTCAATTCCATCAGTTCCCTCATTTTATTTATGCACACAAAAAAATGAAATTATAAGCTAGCATAACTGATATCAGAAGTCACTACTCTAGTCTACTGTTTCTTTATTTGGCTATAAATTAAGCTGTGAAATGGATTTTTAAAATTTTGATTTAAACCACTGAAGGATCTTTCCAGAAGCAGGCAACTGTACTAAGCTCTCTTCCCTTAAAGAAATTTTACAAGTAGGTCATAAACCTCTGAAATTAAGTCAGAAATGCTGACAGACCCCAAACTTTCAGAAGCTCTGTAAGCTGCAGTCTAATCATGTTCTCCCAGAGGGGGAAAATTTTCTTCTTGAGACTAAATTGTAGACTGTAAAATCGTTGTTCTGTCACATAGAGCTCTGAGTATACAGTAGAGAATCGTACAGCAAAGAAGAAATATGCTGTTACTATAGCAACTAAAATTCAAAAATGGATCTGCAAATTACTTTTTTATTCCCTAAATTTAGCCTTTGAAATATTTCCTAGTCTTACCTAATTGTGTTCTTTAAAATAGCATTCATTTATGAACATGGGTCAGAGGAAATCTTAAACTGCATAGAAATTACTGCAGGTAAGTAAACAAATATAATCTAGTAAGCTGTTTGTCCCCAGTGACTAGGGAAAAAAATACATGGAATGAAATATCTAAACTTTTCCATCTTACACACAAAAATAGCTGTGGTTCTATCTGAACAAATTCATATGTTTCCTGTAATACTCTTGTAAGGAAAGACTCATTGTTTGTTATTTTTCTAATTTTTATTTTATTTTACGATATTTTTTCTGTCGGGGGGGGAGAGGGGGGGGCCAGACCCAGAGTTAACTGGATCTCCAATCCCAAGCAGGATTCCTTACAACTATTTTACCCAGACAACTGATCCTAACATATCAAATGGAGAATATCAGAGTAGCAAAAATTAAAAAATTCTTGTCAGGTGGATGGTTTATGCCTGCTCCTACATCAAGCTAACTGTGGCCAGGAGTTCCTCCAGAAAAAAAAATTCAAGGGCACCCAATGGAGTCCTGTTCTCAGAGAATCCTGCAGCCAATCATTCCACCTCTGTATGGGCCATCTTTAGTTGGAATACTTAAAATTTTTTTGTGGAAGACCCTATTCCCATTGGTAGAGAATGTGGATAAAACAAAAATCAAAAATATTTTTTTGCTTTTAACAAACTAACAACAGTGTCAATAATATCAAACAGAAGGTCAAAGCCATTTTACCAAACAAATATTAGTAATAATACCAAATTCAAACCCAAAATTAATATTCTAAACTAACAATACCGAGCTTAATTTTCTATTGCTTATAACAACCTCTTATAAAAGCATAACAATGCAACTTACCCCTCACTGTGGTTTTTTTGTTGTTTTTATTGTTTTGTTTTTGTTTTTATAAATACCAAAACTAACTTCTTGTTGCTTATAATGATCTAAACTTGACTTTTCATTAATTATTTAACAATACCAAACTTAAAACCTTGAGCTCAAGCTTCTGGCTGCAACCAAAAAACAGCAATAACAAACAGTTACAATAAACAACAATAATAGACAAACAAAACAATGAAACGATGAGCAATAACCGAATGGGGACTCTAATCCTGTTACCAAGCAGGGGAGGGAGGGGAGTGAGAGAAAGGGGGTAAAAGTGTCAAAATCTCAAACCCCCCCTTGGAGGCGATAATCAGGCTGGATGGGGGCACATCATCACTGTCATGGGTATGGTGGGTGGTGGGCTATTAACCAGACCATTCCGCCCCCCACAAAGGGCACAAACTTCTGGTGTGGGTAGTCATTGGGGCTTATTGTTCCTCATGATGTCTTGAGAAGGATGTGGTGATGTCCACTCAGGCTCTTCCCTTAGTGAGGGCATGTAGTTAATCACATAGGATTGGAAGGACCTGGACGGATGTACTTGTGTCCAACAGGTGCATCCCATGTCCACAGGTGCATTCCTGGCATGCTCCGCTTNATTGCCTACATATAAATTTTTGTTTCTTTTTTATCAGAAGGCTTTGCAAGCAAATATCGGAAGTTTTTCCAAATTGCTTATATATCAGATATGGAGTATCACTTTCAAGTGTTTGCATTTCATTGGGAAAAAAAAGGATAGACAATGGATTGTTCTTAGACTTTACTTTTGCACATTGCATACTATGGAATATGTGCTGATAGGAAGACAAAGTTTTAAAATTTAAATTGTATTTGTTCAATGTAAAATGAAGACAGGCTAGCTGATCTTATTTCCACAAAGTAAGTAGAAAGTAACAAGAGAGACCTACAAAAGGTCACTGGGGCTATTATTCTGTTTCTATCTGTGCAGTAGAAGTGACAATTTCTCTGATAAACTGATTACTGCTGCAATACCATGGAAGGTTGTTTTATGCTGTGCTGGAAAAGAGCACATCTGAAAAAAAAAAACAAACCAGAAAAACTTTCAGACATACAGTGGAGGTATATTAAGAAGCTATAACTTGGATCTTTTTTATTGTTCTTTTTGTACTTTTTATTGTTTATGNGCCACTTGCGGTCTTTCTGTGCAGTACGGCTCTCCCCACAGCTGCATTCCGGATCTCTGCCAGCCACCCATGGCTGTTTTGAGGCTTTTGTCACATAGTCTCCCCAAGTTCTTTCCACTCTGAAACTGCAAACAATAAATTAGCATCCTTAAAATGGCTATATTTTTGGCGGAGTTTTATCATTTCTACAAAAGCTTTGTGGGTGCTCCTATACCACTCTTAGAAAGAATCACTGCAAGCACGATGGACACAGCATCTGTCTCCATAGCTGCGCCTGCAAGGTGAGAAGCGACCTCAGTCTGGCCATTGTTTCCCCACTCACTGCTTACCACAGTCTTGGAGTCTTCAGTTAGACCTGCTAACCATCCATGGCTACCAGATGTTGGAGAGGAAGACGGACCAGGAGTAAGAATGCAACCTTTATATGAGTATGATCCTTTGTTGCTAGTTTCACACAGAAAGTATATGGCATAAACAACATTATGATTGGACAACTGATGCTGTCCACACATCTCAAGCCAGCAGCTAATTGGTTAACTAGATTGGTCCACGCTGGGCAGTACTTCCTCAGTTCCCAGATAAGGCACCACTTTCTTTACATAACTTCATTTGTTCACTGCCCTGTTCAAGTAGAGATCAAGGTCACTCTGTGGCCTGCAGCTAAGGCTTCACTACTTAAGCTAACAGTGCTACTCATTGGGTGCTCCACATGTCCTTTGCTTACCAGCCATACTTCCACATTTTTCTAGGCCAAAAAAGAAAAACCACCAAAATAAAAGACCA
>VZTY01001498.1:57325-68491 GCA_013400935.1 Turnix velox
TTAGAAGTATGGCTGTTGCTCATCACTTTGATGAGTTACTTATTCAAAAAATGGAGATTCCATCATTTCAGCAGGCACACCTTTGTAGTGGAATAACTAGAATGCAATCAGTTTTGCAACAATGAAGTTAACAACTTAAGACTGCTTGAGGCAAAGAATCAAAATTGAATATTAAAATTAATCTCATATTTTTAATGCTAACAAGTGTTTGTCTTGATTTTTAAAAAATTATTACGAAACAGGTCTGTTACTTGTAAATAAGTTTGTTAGTCAGACCTAGCATCAAATGCACAGGAAAGACTTCCATTGATTTGGAGGAAAAATGCAGAAATGCCCCTTTCCTTTCCATGGCCATTGAGATGTTTAGCATCTGACTTCCATGTACATAGTACATAGATAAAAGAAGTATTTATTAGTTAGATTATACCATTCTCAAAAGTAATTTTTATTACATTTTCTTATCACTCAGCAGGAATTGTTTTACTATTTTTATATTAAATATTTACTGAAAATTCCCCTTAAAACAAGAAATGAAAAAATGCAGTCAAACACACAGAGACATACAAATATACACTAAACAAACACAAAAGTTCAAATTAAAAAAGATGTTTCCTCCTGCAGAGCTACATGAAGTCATAAGTTCAGGTAGTAGCAATGTAAGGCTCTGTTCCCAGTGTGTGTCAGTGAAGTTCAGTGCTAATCTTGCCCAAACCAATTTTTATTCAAGACAGCAAACAAGATTACCTACTGGAGAATATGGGAAGAGCTAACTCAATTTGGCCTCAGACAATTAAAAATTATGATTTCTCAGACAGCCTATCATTTCCCTTAACCCTTTTTATTAATTTCTCTTTGAATTTAATTCTCCATGCTTTCTTCTATATGCATACCATCTACTTTATTTACTTCCTTTTACCTTTTAGACATGTTACATCTACATCAATCCTTGACTATAAAAAATATGATCATTATACTATTTCATATGACAAATGTTCATATGAAATATAATAAACCAAACATTTTCCTATTGGTATTTTGTGGTTTACATTCCTTAGTATTAAAAACAATCCTGATGATTAGTTGTGTGTTGTAATCCCTATAAAGAGTGGTGGGAAAAGCTTCACATAGGAAGAGAAATGCTAAAACTCAGAAACTATACAACCACTAAATAATACCTCAGCACTAATATCATGGGCATTTTGTACACAAAAAATTAAGCCAAAGCACAAGGTCCCTTAAGATAAAAACCATCTGATGAAAGTAAGCATGTATAATATTAATTATGGTTTATTTCTCTGGACTATTTAAAATATATACATATATCGTATAAAAATATAACCTGAAAATAATTTATTCAACAAATTGCATGTAATTAATTTTTATAGATATCAAAAATAATAATACAACTTGAGTTATATTGTAAATGCTAGCAGAACACTTTCAAAAAGTCAAGTGTAGCAAGCTTGCCATCTACTGATCATTAGAAAAGACCATTTTTTGCAAAGTGATTTTATGTACTGTAATATTTAGTTTGAAACTCCTTTCATAAGATTGGTCATTACTTGTGTATTTAAATATATCTGTTTCCAGTGCCCTTGTAGGTCAATATGTGGTCTCTCATATTGTGAATCAAAGATGAGTTCCTGAAATAACATTCTACCCCATAAGAAATATTTCACAGAAAGACTTAATACTATTTAGTATTTGGGGTAATCATTTGACATCTCTAGTAGGAATACATTCCCAATTTACAAACAACGAGATGAAGTTTAAACATTGTTCCATAAATAATATGGCAAAAGCACTAAAAATTCTTGCTTTTCCCAGTTTGTTCCATTTCACAGAGATCTTCACTTGTCCCCTACCTTCTGCCAGTTTTGCCCTCAGTCAAAGCTTGTCAGTGCATCATGGGAAACTGTTGAAAAGTTCATACGTCTGGGGGTTTTTTTGATGCTGTAAACACTCATGTACCTTTCAGATGGATTTAGACACAGAAGTTGAAATCCTGAGTTATGTCATATGTAGAATAAAAAGTCTAGCCTCTTTCTAAAGACTCTTTCTTATTGGTTACGATCCTGTATTATCATATTTATTACTATATAATCTTCCACTTTACCATCAGTAATTAATTTCATTCAAGTAGAACTGTAACAATATGGATAACAAAACTTGAAGGTGGACCAAGAGCTAAAGTGTGATGGATTACTTTCATAAATTTTATCTTTATAACGATTTGGATTTAAGTGAACCTATATGTCACATACTATATAATAAAACAGTTTGAGTTTGAAGGGACCTTTTCTCCATCATCCCCCATGCAATAAGCAGTGACACCTTTGAGGTGTTCAGTGTCTGTAAAACATGACCTTGAATGTTTTCAGAGGTAGAACGCCTACCACATCTCTGGGCAATCCATACCAGAGTCTCAGCACTTTCACTGTAAAATCATAACTAGTATAAAACTAGTTCATCCTTGTCCATCGGGACCCACTATCCTCTCTTAAATCAAAGCTATTAGTCCTAGCATAATAGGCCCGGCTAAGAAGTTGATTCCCATCTTTCCGATAAGCCCTGTTTAAGTACAAAAATACCAGATTTATCCTCTCTTCTCCAGGCTGAATAACTTCAACTCTCTCAACCTATTGTCAAGGGAGAACTTTTCTAGCTCTCTGTCCCTCTTTTGGACTCACTCTGACAGTTCGATGTTTTTCTTGTGCTAAGGGTTCGAGAAATGGATACATTGTCCCTGGTGATGTCTCAAAATAGCAGAGCAGAGCGACAGAATTGCCTCCTTTTACCATCTGGCTATGATGCTTTAGATACAGTCCATTATAAGACTTTCCGGGCTGCAAGTGTACATTGTTGACTAATCTCTTTTTTCACCTTTATCAGTACCCCCAGGTCCTTCTTGGCAGAGCTGACCTCAATCTTTTCATCT
This sequence comes from Turnix velox, assembly GCA_013400935.1. NCBI lineage: Eukaryota > Metazoa > Chordata > Aves > Charadriiformes > Turnicidae > Turnix > Turnix velox. The sequence continues at coordinate 60,264 of VZTY01001498.1, forward strand.
CCCAGCCTGTGTTGATAGTGAGGGTTGTACCAAGCCAGGCACTGGACTGTGTCCTTGGCCTTGTTGAACCGCAGAAGGTTTGCACCTTCCCTCTTCTCAAGGATGTCCATGCCCCTCTGGATGGCTTCTCATCCCTCAGGAATGTCAACAGCACTACTCAGCTTGATGTCACCCACAAACTCCCAGAGGGTGTTCTCTATCCTACTATGTCATGATGAAGTTATTGGACAGTATATTGGTCCCCATATGGACCCTGTGGGACAGCACTGTCACCAGTCTCCATACAGTGTTTAATACTATCAGAAGAAGTGAGGACACTTAATAGATTGAAGGAAGACTGAAAAGACAAAATATGCTCCTTTCGAGCACTCAGAAGAGTTTGACTCTTCACCTATGTTATTTAGTCTTGGTGTCAAGACTAAATAACACAGTTGCTATGTAATTTGTATTGCTGGACTTTTTCTCCAGTTAATATATTCCTTACTTCTCTGGTGAAAAAATATTAAGTTATTGTATTATCTGTAATTTAATTTTTAAATTTTATTTCATTTGAGCATATATAAATCAGGAATTACTCTAGTTAAGAGATTTAAGATTACCTCTGATAACTCCAAATTGAATGAATGTGTTCTGCTGCAGTATTCCCCTAAATAGCAGTGAGATTTTTAGATTGCTTGGGACTTTAAACTAAAGCCAGAAATTTCCATAGCCATTATGATTTGTAGAGAATAAGATATTTCAAGAGATTTGTCTGCAAAAATCAATAAGCTTTGTGAAATAAATTTCTTAGCTAGTGCTCAGTATCTTTACAACAACTACTGCACATGGCTTGGTAGATCAAGCAGGTTAAAAACCTGTACTTAAGAAGGAGTAGGTGGAAATCTGCAAGGTTTGGGATACTTTGCTTGCTCATTATTTAAGGCTATATTTCTGTATGTTTCAGAAACTATCCTGAATGTACCCTGCATGACTAGGACCAGACAGATCAATCTCTATTCTGGGAAAGCTTTGAGACTGTTGGGGCAAATGAGTCATATTCATCCTGCATCTCAGCAGAAATGCATCACAGCATGAAAGCTATCCCAGAGCTATCCCTTTGCACTTCAGCTCTTTACAAACACGATGACTCATCTGTGTCATCCACATTTCATCAAGAGCCTGAAAATAGGCACACATGGCATCTGCTTTGGACTCATGGTGGTACTCCCACTTCTAGTAAAGCCAAAATCCTAGAAAGCTGTCTCTAAAACATCCATGACATGGGTAGGTTGCAAATTATGTTGATAGTGTGTGCAGGGACAGTAGCACTATTGCATACGCTATTACCTATTCCATGCCTCATTCCATTTCAAAGGAATTATTTTGTTACAGAAGAGAACGTAGAATGAATCAATGTATATTAAGTATGGACAATTGGAGTTGATGTCCTCTGTGTAGAATGAGAATCAAGTACTAGACAGTCTTTACAAAATTTTAAGATTGAAGCTGCTTTTCTGTGCCATTTGAGTTAAAAGAAAACTTGGAAAGGAACACCGTGTTACTGTCTTTTCTTCTCTACCTCTAAGCAAACTGGAAAGGATCTACATATGAGTTAGAACAAGTCTAAACAGAACAGCACAATCAGCTTGAAAATTTTGTGCTATTGAAATTAAAAGGGTGTACTTATTGGGAGAAATATAAATAAACAAGGCTTTCTGAATCTTTTAGGATAAAGGTGCGTCTCTTTCAGTGTCAAAATCAATTGAAAATAAACAGTATTTGTTAGTCATACATAATTAAGCACAGGTAGCAGACTCAGAGAAATAGAGAAAACTTTACAGATCATTGAAAAGAAGCTTATTAAAAAGGGTCAACTTCATTTCTGTAAGAAAATAATAAAACTTTACAATAGGACCGCAAAGGTAGAGAATAACACATTGATAATTAAGTAGTAGATTCTAGTTATTTCTGCAAAGTTTAAATAGAAGCTTAGGTGAATATGGGATATGGAACTTTTGCAAAATTGGTCTAAAGTAAACTTTTACAGTGATTAGCAGTATAATTCCAAATATGTCATTTCAGAAATACTTACATGAGCATATTTAATCATACTGCTTTTGTAGATACAGCTTCTTTAAGCTTTCCTTGTGGCATGCCAATGCATACAGATCAGAAAAATATCATCAAACTGTTGCTTTTTCTCAAATATGAGAAAAACCAGCACAGCTTACAGAATTAGACTTTTGTCTCAACTGTATTTGATACAGAATCTCCTGAAGGTTACAAAACATACAAGATCAAGCTGCTTTTCATTGGGCATTGATGCGGTGGGAGATCAAGCAATAATCATTTGGCTTGAATTTTTAAAGTTACATTGCACTGTGGATCTTAATGAAATATGCATTAAAACGTTTAAATATGTCTTCAAATAGAATACTACTTGAATATAACTTCCAGCTTTTTGATTCTATTATGAATTCGGTTCCTAAAATTTTCACAACTGACTGATTAAGAACTGTAACTCAGCTAGGTGGTCAGAATTCGATATTCTTCCTGTTTTGGACAAGATTTTTTAAGCAGTTACCATTCTGCAAGCCTATATTTTTCCACATATAATTTAAAAGTCTCAAGCAGCTGCTGGTATTATTATTCCTTATACTTCCTACTGTTCAGTGGGAAAGAAGAATATGTGATACTTTTCCTGCCTGTACAATCTTATTCCCAGTGCCAAGTCTAGAATTATACACCAGAAGTCTGCTGCTTTCTCAAACGTAACACGTGTCCATTTATTCAATACAGCAGACTAAATCCAACACTGTTTTCCTGGCTTTATTACATTGAAGAGAGACACAGACTAAACAAGCAATAAGTCAAATCATTCTATTCCTTAAAATAAGAGAAGAAAGCAAGCATTTCATGAATCAGATCAAGATGTAATTAAAACTGATGGGTTTTATGAAAGACATAAACTTTTACGACTAGCTTAAGACCATTCTCTAAAAAAAACAAGGGTGAATGACAAATGTTAACCCATTTCCAAGTTGTGCTGCTGCTTATATTGTAATTGAAACCATTTACATCCATTTACAGAATTTTTACATTCTGTAAATCAGAATATCAAGATTGAAAGGGACCTCAAGAGATTGTCTAGTCCAATCACCTTGACAGAGCAGGAACACCTAGACCAGTTCACACAGGAACGCATACAGATGAGTTTTGAATGTCTCCAGAGAAGGACTCCACAACCTCAGTGGGCAGCCCATTCCAGTGTTCTGTCACTGTGAAAATTTTTTTCTTGTATTTCTGTGGAAATTCTGTGTTCCAGTTTGCACCCATTGCCCTGAGTCATTGGAGGTCACTGAGAAGAGCCCATCTCCATCCTCTTGACACTCACCCTTTACATATTTATGGACATCAATGAGGTCACCACTCAGTCTTCTCCAAGCTAAAGAGACCCAGCTCCCTCAGCCATTCCTTGTAAGGGAGATGCTCCAATCCCTTCATCATCTTCGTGGCTCTGTGCAGGACTCTCTCAAGCAGTTCCTTGTCCTACTTGAACTGAAGGCCCCAGAACTGGACACAGTAATCCAGATGTGGTCTCACCAGGGCAGAGTAGAGGGGGAGGAGAGCCTCTCTCGACCTACTGGTTATGCACCTTCTAATACACCCCAAGCTGCCATTGGCCTTCTTTGCTACAAGGGCACATTACTAGCTCATGGTCATCCTGCTGTCCATCGGGACCCCCCCAGTCCCTTTCCTCTACACTGCAGGCTTGTCCCCAACTTATACTGATACATGGGGTTGTTCTTGCCTATATGTAAGACCCTATGCTTAGCCTTGTTCTGTTTCACTGAATTTCTCCCCGCCAAATTCTCCAGCCTGTCCAGGTCTTGCTGGATGGAAGCACAGCCTTCCAGTGTGTTGGCCACTCCTCCCAGTTTTGAATCATCAGCAAACCTGCTGACAGTGCACTCTAGTCCCTCATCTAAGTCACTGATGAAGATACCGAGCAGTACCGGTTCCAGTACTGATCCTTGATGGACTCCACTAGACACAGGCCTCCAGCTAGACTCTGTCCCATTGACCACAACTCTCTGGCTTCTTTCCTTCAGCCAGTTCACAATCCACCTCACTACCTGATTGCCCAGATCCCATTTATCTTTATATCATAGAGAAGAATGACCACATTTTTTCATATTCTAAATAAGGTAAGAGGAAATGCTTGGTCTAGGACTATAATGTAACCTGCCTGTAGATGACAAGCAAATCATTCTATGGAACAGCTGTCACCTGCTTTGTCCACTGACCCTCATCTGGGTAATTTTCTCCTGCTTCAGTGGATAATCTACAAACTGCCTTCCACAAGTATTCTTTTTACTTTGCATTGGTAATGAGAATGGTTGCTGAAAGATCAGCAAGAAATTGTGATTCTGACCCAGAATCTTCAGTTTATGAGGATAAATTTACATAACTCTGTAGCTGCATTGACTTCATTGTAACACTGCAAAATATAGGTGTTTGCAGATCAATCCTAAGGCAGCATTTTCCACATTATGCATTTCACTGAGGAAAAGCATAATGTAAGTCAATATTCCCACAGTTGCATGCAAACAGAAAACCAGCATTGTTACCTACATGTTTTTTACTTTCCTTTCAAATGTATATGAATAAATAAGCAAATTAGTAATTTACAATTCTCAGTTTCATACTGAGTTTTTCTGTATTTTTTGTGTGGTTCTAAACTCATTATCATCTCACCCTATGTATTCATAAATTACGTATTAGTCTAATCAGATTTTCTCTAGAGACTACCTGAACAGTTAAAAAGTACAAAAAGCTCCTAATTACATCCTATGACATCCTAATTACATCCTTATTACATCATACCTGTAATGTGCTGCTGCACTGTTTTATGAGGCAATAGCATAGTTCCAGTTTTGGAATAAAGTGTTCATCCTTCAGCTTCATAGTTTCATAGCTTCACCATTTCATAGGTTTTCTGTAATTTCTGTATTGTAATTTTCTTGGATAGGCTCACATAGCTTTTATTTTGTGTGCCATTTGACTGATTTTTTTGTTACCAGATCGTAAATCTATAAGAAAACTATACTTGAATACAGGATCACTAACATTTATTTTTCTAAAACTTTCATTAGTTTCAAATGTACTTTTTCTCTTACCACATTAGCTATTTTTGGTATATGCAATCCCATTGCCAGCTCTGGACAGGTGGAAGAGAAAGGTTACAAGACTCTATAATTAATGAATTGTTCACTACCACCTGAGCACTTCTTCCCCCATTTATCTACCATTTGGGGTTTACTGTTGGGTAGTAAACTTACTTTCTTACTGTTAAGCAGAATTTAGTGACCCAGAAGATGCAATAACTTTCTATTTTCCCATTCATCCATTTTAATCAGAATATACTGACAAAGCTATGAAGGAAATAGTGGTTTACTCTTAATTTCAAGCAAATTTTTTTTTGTTCGTTCACAGTAGAAACTGCTTGGATGTGATTTCCTGATTCACATTACCTAACTGCAGTATGGAATGGAAGAGCTCTTGAAGTCCATGGAAAAAAATACTCTCCGAGGTGAGAGCAATGACAGTTATGGAGGACCCTTATTTGTTTCTGCATGAAATATGGCTTCCTTTTCTGGTAAAATATTGCACAAAATACCCAATTAAAATTTTGTTCAATACACTGCAAAAATATTATTCTTAAAAATAGTTACTTATTTTAAAAAGTTTAATTAAATATGGAATGTTCACTATCCAGAAAATAAAAGGATATACCTCCCTTGAAATCTCTGAATATCAGAAAATAATATCTATGAGGTACAAACAAGCAGGCTATTAACTCTGCTAAGGGAATCAGTGTGCTTTACAGGAGAGAAAGCATTTTAAAATGAATATGTATTAATGCTCATTTTGCTTTTGCTTCAATGATAACAGATATTAAACTGGGAATAGCTCAGCAGTAATTACGTTACCATGTCCACATAATGAAATATAAACAGGGACAGAAAAAATGTAAGACTGATTAATGTAGAGCAGAGGTTTCAGAAAAATCAGTGATAGGACAAGAACATAACACAGAAATAGACAAATTCTACTAATCTGAAACTGCAGCTAAAAGAAAGCTAGGTCAGTCTTATTGCCATTTCTCTATAGCATGATCTTAAAAGAGTTAATAGACTCACAGCAAAAAATAGTATCTACATGTTAGAAATATTAGCAAAAAAATCCTAGAATCACCAGGAAAGACAAATCAAGTGACATGTTTCTGACAAAAAATCCATTTATTGAGCAAATTCTAAAAGTAAAATTGCTTCGTCTAAGCTATCTAACTTTAGTAGCCTCTGAATTAAGTATCTAAAATTGGAAAAAGGAAGATATGACATGTATCTCTAGAAAAACAGCAAAAAAAGCCTGCAATCAAATCAGGCAAGTTTTGTTTTTAGAAGATATGTGAAAAGAAGAATAAAAGGAACTATTGATAAGCATTTTAACAATAAGAATGAGATGAGCAAGAGGCAACATCGAATTCTCAGAAAGGGATACCTTCTGAGATGTAATCTTTTACATCTTAACACTGGTAATATTTTGACAGTTTTACATAGCAAGGTTTGTAGCAAGGTAAGTTCCTCTAAACATCAAATATGAAACTGACTGTCTATTAAAGAAAAAAATACATTGTTTAGAAACTTTGATAATTTTATGTACCACAAGCAAATGAGCAATAGTCTTACTAGAACTATTGGATTTTGACCTAGCCTCTGGAGAAGTCATTGATTTGATGAATATACTATTTCACTAGTGTTTTTCTCTTCTTCATGCAACTTCTACTGAAGCTGAAGATGAAATCAGACTGTACAATATTAAATCAAAACAGTAATTTACTGTGTTCTTCATTATGAGAGTAAAATAAACATATATCAGCACCTAAAAGACCATTTTTTGAAACTTACCGTTTCAGAGTGGAATTTTAATGAGTTATCTAAAAATTCTGAGTTTTATTTGTTGAAATAAACCAAATTCATATATCCATTGCATAATTTCTCTAGCTACCCAGTTATAACCTATGAAAAATGTTCCCAATTTAGTATCAGGATTACTGGGGTTTTTATTTTATTTCTACTGCATTCTCCTAACTTTGTTCTCCAAAGCCTGACAGTAGATCAGAGACCAATTTAGCATTTCATGGTCTTTCTTATATTTAGTCTTATATTATCTATCAATTGTCTTATACTATCTATGAGTTTCTTTGAAGAGGAAAAGAATAATACAGTCAAGCTCGTTTGCTTACATAAAACCTGGTTCTAAACATTATTAAGAATTAAAACATCATTGTTAATCTATAGTCCCTATATAATTGTTATTGTGAGAAATTATTTAACTGTATTTTTTTATACCACGGTATTATTTTGCTTCATAAAGTGGTTGTATCTGTATCCCAAGAGACACAACTAGTGGGAGAATTTGTGTTCAAGTAGATACTCCTCTCTTTATGAATAGGCATTCATGATATAGTATAAAGCATACAGATGTTTCAAGGAGCAGATTAGGACTTTGGTTTTGTCAGTCACAGATTGGTCAGGCTAAAGATCTTTCTGATCCCATGATCTCTTCATTCTTCACTCCAGAAAGTCTCAGTTACGAAAGGCACATGTGCAATACTGCTTGCACATCACATGCATTTGTATTTTGTGATTCTTTACATCAGGCTGTGTCAAAACTTGGATGAATTATAAAAATACTGGTCACCTATGAAAAAAGGAAAAAGGCATAGTGGAGCCTCTAGATGTAGTTCATTATCTCTCTACCTTCAAAAGAGTAGATGTAAGGCGATTTTTTTTTTGGGTGCTTTCATTTCCTTTGAGTTCTATGTTCAGATTAGTGAAGGTCTATTTTTAAAGCTAAAATAACAGGGTATTATTTTGAGATAACACAAGTTAATAATTTGTTTCTGTGAAGTACATGGTTGTTTTGTGACTGAACCATGTATTTCCTGGTATATCAAATTGATTCAGACAAATTTTGCATTGGGACCCCTAAAAACACAGCAAAATATGAACAATGGAAGACCTGAAAGGAATCTTTGATGTTCTAAATTAACCTTATGCTTCACAGGGATCATGAGGTCTACATGCATTCTATTACAATGGATGTAAATTGGAAGGGGGTAGATTTAGACTTGACATAAGAAAGAAATTCTTTACAGAGGGTGGTGAAGCACTGGAACAGGT
>VZTY01001498.1:74851-116236 GCA_013400935.1 Turnix velox
AGCAAGACATAATGAACATTTTCTTTCTTTTTCCAAAAATGCTATTACATAGTCTAGTACAGATATAGCTCTGAATTCTCTCTCTTGCACAGGATGCACTGAGATTCCCACATCTTAACAATATAGCAAGTATAGATTTTTTCCTTGAGGCTTATTGACAATTTCATTTAAGATGTCATGGTTACTAAAATTCAGGTTGTTAGATTTACTTTTCTCATTGAAAACCTAAACATCATTAAGTTGTCTCCTGTGCCTTGCAAATAAAAGTAAAGCATAAATATCTTAATTTACCTGATTAAGATTTGCAGCAAAAATGAAACATTATATCTGTGTAATGAGCTATGGTTTGATCCAAAGACTTCGGAAGTCAATTGAATTGTTTCTGTTGACTTCTTTGACATTGTATCAGATCTTTTGTGTACTTTGAGTGATCTCTTAAAATAGATATGTAGTATGTAAAGGCCTTAATAGACTGACAAATATTTTTAATAAATCACTGTGAGAACATAAACCTCTATTTCAAGATTATTTGCTGTGATTGCAGCAGTTCATCAAACAACTCTAATGTTTCAGGGATAAAGAAATTATGAATTAGAAGATCAGAAGAGCATTAAATGATCCTACTATGTACTTTGTGCTGGTTTATTTTTTTAAAAACAGCTAATTAATACAAAGTGGGGGAAATGCCATTTTCCAAATGTAGCTGTTAATGACAGTATTTTCCAGGAGTACCTGGAACAGTATGAAGCAAAAAGTCATTTAAATTATCTGTCCAAAGTTTCAGATTACATATTTCTCGCAATCAAGGGAGATATATCATAAGTCAGAAGCTTTAAAAACAATACCAAATGTTGGACTTCAAAATACCTTTCTCCTTTCCAGGGCATTTAACCAATAATTATGTTCTTGCATAGGGAAAAAAAAAAAAAAGAAGAAAACAAAAAAAAAATTGTTTGTAAATTTCTATTAATCTTAACTAAATGAGAATGCAACTTTGTAGCAAAATAAGACAAAATTATCTGATCATAAACTGCGTATTTCAAAGGGATCCTATTTATGTAGGTTGTAGAATAATGCCTTTGTAAAATGCCAGAGATAGGAAGAACAGTAAACCTAAGAAAGAAGTTTGCATTGGGAACCAAAGAAAGGAAATGGAAGGAGGTGGGAAGTTAGCTGAGCTAGTTCTTGGCTACACGACAGGCACTGGATTAGAGAAAGTACACATTTATATTCAGCAAGAGTCTGAAAAGTACAAATTAAGATTTTGAGAACAATCTCCTATTCTCTACTTAGACCAAGACCAGAAAAAAGGCAACATAAATGTTTGGTAATTAATTAAGTCTGCTTACTATGTGGAAGGTTTGGGTAATATAGTTTTCTATGTTTCTATTCCTTTTACAATTTGTTTTTTTACTATATCTGTGTGACTAAGGTATGGTTCTATATGTCTGTCTGAAATACATTTCATGTCTCTACAAAAAGTTACTTTCATTAGTAAAAAAATTAACTGTTTTTAAGGTGAAAGGAGACTTCTCTCTTGGAACCAACAGTTTTAGATGACTTTCACAAAATCAGTTTTCCTGTATATAAAGGGGATGGAGGAACACCTGCAATAGACCCAATCGCTCACAGCCCCAGACTTACCTTGGACATTTCTAGGTAGGAAGATGATTATATGGGGATGACTGATGATTATATATTTGCCACATCTTTCACATACTGCATATACTACAAAACAGAGATGGATATCGTAAAATTATAGAAAAGGTATAGTTTTTTTTCTTTCCCTTCCCCTTTTCAGACTTTGTGAAAAATAAGGTTTTCATATGATAAGATTCAGTTATTTGAATGAAGTCCCAACTTCAAATGAATGAAGTCCCAGTTTTCACTACCTCCCTGTCCAGTACTGATAATTCAGTATTTCAAAGCACAAAATTTTTCATTTTTTATATAACCTGCATTTTTTGTTTACTTCTATTTAAAATCTCTTAACAATGTGAAGCACCCTAGCAGGCAAATTGTTTTCCATTTTATTCTTTTTATATCTGCTTGAAATTCTGAATACTGTTGGTTTTGTCAGGTTATGGTTTGTACTTAAATCTCGTTGAGATTCTAACAATAAAGTTTTCATGTATTTGAATGTCTGAAATAGCTGTTAAAAATGGGAAGAATTCAGTATTTTGAGTTGCATTTGTTATACTGTTACATCAGGTATTTGAAGTGTACTGGTAATTTCAGGAATTATAGTTGTGTCAATGACTTTCTCTGTAGTTCAGATTAGGGAAGAATACCAAGAATATTGCTGAGAGTAGGGAGAAGAGGAGATTAGGCAATATTTTCACTTGGGCCCAGTTCACAAGCCTGTGTGTTGTGGAGCTGAAGACTGAAGCTTGGTGGCTTGCAGCTTAGATAAGATTTCTATGTATTAGTAACCTAAACTAATTTCTTTTTTGCAGATAAGACTCATTTCCTGGCATGCAACATTTTATTTCCACCATGCCCTTTGATGAAAAATCCCACCTTGGAATCTTATTTTCTTTATTTCAATTTGGCTTCATTTTTTAGTCTCTAGTCCCTGACCTGCAAGAAATGCCGAATCCTTAAGCCATATCTACATGTTCATAATACTCATACCACTCTGTCATGTCTTTTCTCTTTTTCAGATGTGCAAATTTAGTTCTCCCTCATCTTCCTCCAGTTCTCAGTTCTACATTATCTTTTTAGAAATTGAGGACTCCATAACTGTGGATATCATTCAAGGTCTAGGTGAACAGCCTTATAACAGTTTTTTCACTTTCTTTCCTTTTGTAATAATTATGAACATTAATTTTTCACTGCTCATGAGCACTAAGTTGACATATTATGGAGCAATCTACAGTAAAACAAGATCTACTCTAAATGATAATGGTTCAGAGTCTATCATTTTGTATGTGGCTTTTCCAGCTGCATTTTTTTCATCATTATCAAACCAGAATTTTATCTGTCCTTTAACTTCTGATCATTGCTTGGTCTCATAACTCTTCATATTTTTCTCTGACCCTTTCTCTTACTGCTCTAAATAATCTAGTATCTTCAGCAAACTTTCATCCCTTTCTACTTTCTCTGCTTTACATTATTTATAAATATGTTGAGAAACACAGATCACAGCACATATCCCTGATGAATTCCACTGCTGACATAACTCTGATCTCTTGAAATAATTTACCCATTTCTTATTTTAACCTGTTACTTACCCACATGAGGGTCTTCCTTTTGTACCCTGACAGCTTAAATTCTTTTACCAACAGCCTTTTGTAAACACAAACTACATTCAAGTGTACACTGTTCACTGTTGCAGAATCAGTCACTTCTGCTGTTTGGAAGATTTGAGCAGAAATGTACACATAACCTGATTATCACACGGAATATAGGAAAACACTTTACATATGATTGCTGACTCAAAGAAGGAAAAAGGGATGAACTGCATTACTCTCTTTTCATTGAAGTTGTGGGAAGCTGCTATAGGTTATTACCCAGGAGAGACACCACTAGACCAATACCTCTCTGCTATCCCTTTCTTCTGTTTCTAGTAGAAGCTCTGATATCATCCTGTGTTTGTACACTCTACACAGATTGTATCGAAGAAAGTTCCCTTATTATGGTGTTTTGGACCATCTTGGAATTGCAATGACTTTAGCAAAGTACAACATATTCATTTGTGTGTCCCTTACCTGAAGCTTTTGCAGGATTCTTGTTCCATAGAGGATTAGTAAAGACAATCTAAGATTCATTGATGAGAAATTAAACCCGACAGTATACTCAGCACTTTTTTAATAAAACAATACATAAAATGATATGGTAGTTTTGTGGCTAAAAGGTGAAAGTTACCTCAAATATCACCTAGTTCCAACCTCCCTGTCCTAGTACGAGGGCCATCTTTGGTTAGCTCAGGGTATTCAAAGCCTAACACTTATAGGGATGGGCATCTACCACTTCTCTGGGCAACCTATTCTAGTGTCTCACTATCCTCACATTAAAGTATTTTTTTCTAATATCTAAATTTAGTATTCTAATCTAAACCATTACACCCTATCCTATGACTACACTCCCCTGTAAAGAGATTTCCTTATCTTTCCTTTAGATCCTTTTTTGATACCCGAAGGCTGTTATAAGTTCTCCTGTGTGACAACCACAGCTCTCTCAGACTGTCTTCATAGGAAGTGTGTTCCAGACCTCTGATCATGTCTGTGGCCACCCTCTGAACTCACTCTAAGAGGTCCATGTCCTTCTTAAGTTGAGGACTCCAGAGCTGGACATAGTACTTAAGGTAGGGCTTCCCCAGAGCAAGTAGAGGGAAAGAATCACCTCCCTTGACCCACTGGCCATGCATCCTTTGATGCATCCCAGGATATGGCTGGATTTATGAGCAGAAAGCATACATTTCTGGCTCATGCTGAGCTTCTCATCAAAAGGAACCTGCAAGACATTCTCCTCAGGGCTTCTCTTCATGCATTCTCTGCTCACTCTGTGTTTGTGCTTGGGATTGTGTACTTGATAAAGCAAAGCAATTTCACTCATTGTGTTGAAAAGTCCTCCATATTTGTTAATATTTCATACACATTATTTTAAGGAGATTTTGGGAACTTCTTTGGGAAAAAATCTTTTAAGATCTGTGATGAATAACAGTCATTTAGCAGACTGTAAGGTAAAAATTAATATTAATTAAATGAATTTATGTGCAGCCTACCTATTTCAGCACAGCTGCTATTCTGCAGAGTAAAGCGTTTTCTATTATTTACAGTATTCTCCCTTGCATGGATGACATTAGCTCTTTTGCAGACTTTACATGAATATGAATAACATTAGTGGGATAGTCTGAGGGGTTTTGACTAAAAGCAGTTGGTCTTTGTTAATTTAAGATTTAGTTCTGGCACCAGCATTAAGCCCTGACTGACAGCATTCAATCTCTAGCACAGTATACTTCTAAAGCTCTGAAATAATTNAATTCCACTGCTGACATAACTCTGATCTCTTGAAATAATTTACCCATTTCTTATTTTAACCTGTTACTTACCCACATGAGGGTCTTCCTTTTGTACCCTGACAGCTTAAATTCTTTTACCAACAGCCTTTTGTAAACACAAACTACATTCAAGTGTACACTGTTCACTGTTGCAGAATCAGTCACTTCTGCTGTTTGGAAGATTTGAGCAGAAATGTACACATAACCTGATTATCACACGGAATATAGGAAAACACTTTACATATGATTGCTGACTCAAAGAAGGAAAAAGGGATGAACTGCATTACTCTCTTTTCATTGAAGTTGTGGGAAGCTGCTATAGGTTATTACCCAGGAGAGACACCACTAGACCAATACCTCTCTGCTATCCCTTTCTTCTGTTTCTAGTAGAAGCTCTGATATCATCCTGTGTTTGTACACTCTACACAGATTGTATCGAAGAAAGTTCCCTTATTATGGTGTTTTGGACCATCTTGGAATTGCAATGACTTTAGCAAAGTACAACATATTCATTTGTGTGTCCCTTACCTGAAGCTTTTGCAGGATTCTTGTTCCATAGAGGATTAGTAAAGACAATCTAAGATTCATTGATGAGAAATTAAACCCGACAGTATACTCAGCACTTTTTTAATAAAACAATACATAAAATGATATGGTAGTTTTGTGGCTAAAAGGTGAAAGTTACCTCAAATATCACCTAGTTCCAACCTCCCTGTCCTAGTACGAGGGCCATCTTTGGTTAGCTCAGGGTATTCAAAGCCTAACACTTATAGGGATGGGCATCTACCACTTCTCTGGGCAACCTATTCTAGTGTCTCACTATCCTCACATTAAAGTATTTTTTTCTAATATCTAAATTTAGTATTCTAATCTAAACCATTACACCCTATCCTATGACTACACTCCCCTGTAAAGAGATTTCCCTATCTTTCCTTTAGATCCTTTTTTGATACCCGAAGGCTGTTATAAGTTCTCCTGTGTGACAACCACAGCTCTCTCAGACTGTCTTCATAGGAAGTGTGTTCCAGACCTCTGATCATGTCTGTGGCCACCCTCTGAACTCACTCTAAGAGGTCCATGTCCTTCTTAAGTTGAGGACTCCAGAGCTGGACATAGTACTTAAGGTAGGGCTTCCCCAGAGCAAGTAGAGGGAAAGAATCACCTCCCTTGACCCACTGGCCATGCATCCTTTGATGCATCCCAGGATATGGCTGGATTTATGAGCAGAAAGCATACATTTCTGGCTCATGCTGAGCTTCTCATCAAAAGGAACCTGCAAGACATTCTCCTCAGGGCTTCTCTTCATGCATTCTCTGCTCACTCTGTGTTTGTGCTTGGGATTGTGTACTTGATAAAGCAAAGCAATTTCACTCATTGTGTTGAAAAGTCCTCCATATTTGTTAATATTTCATACACATTATTTTAAGGAGATTTTGGGAACTTCTTTGGGAAAAAATCTTTTAAGATCTGTGATGATTAACAGTCATTTAGCAGACTGTAAGGTAAAAATTAATATTAATTAAATGAATTTATGTGCAGCCTACCTATTTCAGCACAGCTGCTATTCTGCAGAGTAAAGCGTTTTCTATTATTTACAGTATTCTCCCTTGCATGGATGACATTAGCTCTTTTGCAGACTTTACATGAATATGAATAACATTAGTGGGATAGTCTGAGGGGTTTTGACTAAAAGCAGTTGGTCTTTGTTAATTTAAGATTTAGTTCTGGCACCAGCATTAAGCCCTGACTGACAGCATTCAATCTCTAGCACAGTATACTTCTAAAGCTCTGAAATAATTACACAAGGTGTTTATGCTGCACAGTGATCTTCTCAGTAACGATGACTATTTTTTTCTGAGGATGCTGGTGTTGCGAATTTAGCATCCTGAGTTGGACATGTACTTTTTGACTAGAACAGGTAAGAGACCTCTAGATATTCATGCACGCATATTCCAACACTCTGGCACAGCTTTGTCAGTCCTGTCTCCCATTCCTGCCATGAGACATTGACTTTGTTATGCACCTACTAGATCATTCCTCTTTCCCAACAACCTCACAGAGGTTTCCTGATTAACTATAATGTTTGAAGGCTGTTCTTAGCATACTCCATATCTCGATCAAGTTCTCAGGAATTCTATTCTATATTAAATGTTCTTTGTGTCGAAGACAACCTAACTAAAATCTGTGTTCAGCCTCATAACTCTCAGAGACAGAGCTGAAATAAACCCTTTTTTATGTCTGAGAAATTGTTATGTACTCAAAACTGATCAAAGGAAAGAAAGGAAAAATATACAGGTAACAACCAGGAACATGAAAGTCAACATGTTTATTTTGTGGTTGCCTCTGATTCAGCAATAATGCAACCAGTAGTAAAAAAAACATTACGGCAATAATTATTTATATGTGTTATAATGTTAGCAAAACAGTGTAGAGAGCAGCCAGCAAAATAGTTGTAATGAAGTTGTAATGAAGCTAGCTGAGCAATATCCTGCAGTTTTATAAAACCTGAGTTAACAAGAAAACATTACAATCTTTGTTAAGTTAGCTCACATATACTCAGATATTCGTGGTATGGCTGACCATAGTCTAGTGAATCATTAGCTTATATATACAGACTATGCATGTGTGAGAGAAATGAGAGCTTTTAGTCTGGAGGTATCCATTAAATCTGTTGTAAGTAGAAATTTTAAAGAAACAAAATTGAACTCCAGGAAGAGTTTCCTGAATACGGCTATTTTTATAATCTAGATTTTAAATAATTCACAGAATAGTGTCTCTGGGAAAGCTGCTGAAATGTACAGTGTATATTTTTGTGAATTATTTAAGTTCATTGGAAGAACTTCTAAAGGGCCCAGGGCTTTTTTAGGGAAAAGGGGAATTTTGCATATCATCATTGCAAATGTTTTTAGAATAGTGCTCCAAAGGATTAATTGTGTAGTGGTCACAAATGAAAGCAATGAGCAAGGCATAAACAGGAAAGAGGAAGACAAGAGTATATTCGAAGAGTTTTTGCAAAAAAGTTCCTGTTGCTAGGGAAACCACTTCCATCATATGGACTTTTTTCAAATGCATCTTTCCCAGGGTCCCTCAGACAGTACAGATCACAATCCTGTGAAATGGAAAGAAAATCACGTACGTATATGTATGCGTATATATATTACAGAGTAAGATGTCAAGGGCTTTTTGAAAACCTACAGAAACAGACTCATACCTGCAGCACCATTTGGAAGTTCAAAAAGAAATATATACACGACAGCCACTGTATTTTCATTTGCAATATTTTTAGCTTACACAAGTATTTTAATTCATTATGTGCCTAAATTCCACTATGTCACTGTTAACCCACACTTAACATTTTAAAATAATAATAAAATATCCTACTTTCATTATTCACTCATTGAATCCTTCAGCTTCGTACATAGTATTTTGCAGTGAAGAAGTAAAATCTAAGTGTGCTTACAGCTGCTTGGCTTGAACTAAGGATTTGACAGAGACCAAGCAGATCCACCAAAGTTGTGCCTCCTAGCATACTGAGAGCTTTAGCAAGCTCTGCCCATTCAGAACACTCCACATTACTCTACATATGAAATGAGCAGTTAAATAACTTTATGCACTGCACAGAATCCCAGTATTACCTAAGTTGTAAGAGAACTTTCACAAGGCCTGCCATCACTCTGCTTCATTTAATCTTCTGGTTCATTGGAGTGGAGAAGTTCACAGAATTAGACATTATTTCTGTTTGAGAAATGGTAGTTTTCAATGTCTGTCACTTATGCAAGGCTGAAATCTGTCCATGTGAGTCTTTTGGCCATTCTGCCTCACCTTTGTCTTAATAAAAAGTTATTCATTCCAGTACTGGAAAGGTAGATCAAAGAAACGCTGACAGAATAATATAACATGAAGAGCAGAAATTAACAGCTTCATTCTCCCTTTGAAAATGCTGTCCACCACCTCCACAAACCAAATTTACCTCTGTCTTTCAAATGAAGTTAGAACCACGACCATAACCATGTCAAGAAGGAGACAACTAGGCTCACTTCATGCATAAATTATTGTCTTTTGTCTCCTAAGATGAGAGATAAAGAACAGTTTTCAGAGCTGAACTCTGCTTCCAGCCTGAAAACTGAGCTGACAAAACAGTCTTCTAGACAGTGCATGAAAAGAAGAGGACAATTTCACTCTGTAATACAGAATGTGATTAATGGATGAAATAAAGTTACAAGTTGACAATATTAAATCTTTTCCTTGGATGGAAGAGAAAGTCTCCAGATCCTTAAAACAAAAGAGGAGGAGACAAGGTTTCCCCATCCTGAAAACTTACAAATAGTGCATGGTGCTGCAGTACCCAACAGATCCACATAGCTGTTTCCTCTTTCAGCAGCATCATAACGTTGCAGAACCCACTTCAAGGAGGGCTAGAACCAAATACAATGATACAACATGGATTTTTCCCGAGAGAGATCAATCTAGGATCATTACTAGCAGGGCAGGAACAGATCTGTACAATGCTGTACTGCCGCTGTGCAGCTACATAAGTCTGACACCAGGGAGAAAAGTCCAACAAGAACAAGATCAGGCTGGATCCTTAAAATAGTTCTGCTGCACCACACTGGTGAAGACAATCAGAAACTGTTCCCATTCAGTCTATGAATCCTCATGTCTGTGAATCAGTGGTTTCATTCTCCATCTGGAGAAAAGTATGATCGCAAAAAACAGAGGAATTGATTTTAACAGTCTCCAGAAATCTGTCAGAGATCAGTCAGTGTGGCATTTGTCACTGAGATAACTGGGATTGTGGAGACTTGTGTCACCTCTCATGGCAGCAGGTAAGTGTTTCTTCCTGGAGCACAAAATCACTTAAGTTTTCCTGAAAACACCTTATGGTCATGAAGTAGTCTTTTGCATCACTATCCTTAAACTTTGCATCTTGTACCTTGTGTATTTTTGTCACAGCATTTCATTTTGGTCAATGTGAATTGACTCCAATTTCTGTTTGCTCTTGCAGTATCAATACTTCATTTTGTAATGATTTTTGTGAAGACTGAAAAGGATGACTGATGTCGTTGCTTCACAAGCTACTTTTAATTGAATGTTTGATAGTTTTCTGTTCCTCTAAATACTTTACATATGCTGTTTAGGTGTTAAGTCTCTGTCTCCATTTCAGCTGTTTCCCAGTCAAGGCTGGGGCAACAAATGGTTATTTATCATCTGTTTCTTTAAAAGAAGGAAGGTGTGAAGAGTGCTTTTCTGTCTCTTTCTACATTGATTCTCTTAGGCAAAAACACAATATAAACATTCATATATAAATATTACCTTTATATATGAGTCTTATTTTTATTCATATAAATTCATATTAATTTTAAAATTATGATTTATCAGACTTGTTCCTCAGATTTAACTCTCATAAACACATCTTTACAGTGTTGAGCAAAGTTAAGACAAACATGCCTTGGCATTTTAATTCTGCTAAAGTTCTATTGCACCAAGGTATTGGTTTGCCTTTTTCTCTCCCAAGGAAGGGACTATGTATATTTATGGTAGCACAAATTAGCTGCTACAAGCAGGAAAACTGCAAGTACTATTTCAACACAAAACATAGATAGTTTACAAATCAACTTCATAATAAGAAATCTCTTCACATATTCATCCAGAAGCTTAAAAAGGATTAAAAAAGGGTTTCACATTGCTAGGCAGGAACAGATTTGATAAATTTTGCATGATCTATGTATTAAAAAATCACAAAGTATTTTGGAGTAGGAAGACAGAAAAGTTATATTCATATTTTAGAAGTTCTTTTCCATCTGATATTTAATTTGCAGGACTTAATGGGTAAATGAGCACAAAGACGTTCTTCTTGAAATCAAATTTATCAAAGTAGTGTTAAATAAGTGCACTGTTGTTAATCTATTCTGACCTTCTGAAAAATTATAGGCCATGCAGCTTCTGTCAGAAATGCATGTGCTACAGTTCCGCTTAACCAGCTTTATGTAGCTGGATTTTTCTCATATGCAAGCAGATGTCTGCATTATAGACATAATGGATATAATCACTTAGTTTACTCATAGTGTCAGTGTGAAGAAACAGGCACTTTTTGGATTACCTGCATTATAACTGGGCGTTTGGATTGTCTGTATGAACTTCAGATCACTAGTTCTTATAGTTCAGAAATATGTCAGCTGCCTGTTGTTCCTCCTAATTAAGCTTTTCTCCACGACATTGATTTTCAGAAGAGTACAACAATTTTGGGGAGTTCACTTTTATTAGTTTTTATAGTATTTCTTTCTCTACACAATCCTTTTAAAATTTATTCTGGTGATTCATTTAAAAAAACACTAGAACTTGAAAAGATCAAAAATATAAGGCAGTTTGATTTCTTGTTCCCACTATTGTAAAAGGAGTAATGTTAGTAAAATCATGGAATTGCATTCGATTTAAAATTAAATCGTAGATCTGTTACTGGTAAGTAGACAGATTTGAAGTTTGTGCTTATCGCTTTACCTTGAACATTCACTTTAGAGGAAATACTCTGCTCACAGGCATACACATTAAGCAGAGCCAACCTTAAAAACATTAGCAAATTAACACAAAATTTCTTCCTCTGGTTATTCTTAACACATTGTGAGAGATTAGAGACAAAACCTCCAGTAACCAAAGCCCCGTCAGAGTTTCTATCTTCAGGGATTTATGTTGCTGTTAAAAATAGTGGGTAACTCTTTCAGTTGACTGCTATATCTCTATTAATTCATGCACACCCAATTTACAAGTCTGAAAAGTGGGACTTTTATTTCATTCCCTTTCCTGTAAATGGATTTCGATAATTTTTACTTCAAGGTGTTTAAAGTCATACTAACAGGCATGTCAACTGGGGCTCTTCAACAATTCCCCATAGGAGGATACAATGAATCGCTTGATCTCAGCTGTATCTCACATTAATGAATTCCCTCCAGGTAGATTTACATGATGCTTCCTGTGTTTTTGTGATATTTTTTACTAGTAGAAAATTAATCCTGCTAGAAAGTAACTCAATGTTTTAAAAAGCAGGAATATGTTAATTTCTAATCATATTTCTATTCCTTGCTTTTCAGAAATATGAGCACCAGAGATATGAAAGAAGCCATGTAAAAAGTACAGCACTGCATACTACAGAATCATTTAAGCACTTAAAAGCTGTCAAAGGCAGGAAAAGCAGCACAAGGATTTAAAGAAAAACCCAAGATGGTAATTCATTTTAGGGACAAAAAGAAATCATAGTAAAAGATGCATTTATGGTATTAAGTATATTTTTAGCTTCTTTTCTCAAGAATTCTTTATACCCTCTGTTAGTGCTTTGTTTAATCTTTGCCATAATTGGCTATACAAATCAATTTCTTCCAATGAACAAGGGAGTTTGAGTCTACCCTTTTGTTAGAATTTTTATTTTAACTTACTCCTGGATCTTGGTAGTTTTATTTTATAGTTGCAATTCACACAATAGCTCTACTAATTTGTTCCATTACTGACTCTTGAAAAAAGTCCAAACACTGTGTTGTAAAGAGACTTGGTTGATTTTCTCATTATTATTTTCATGGGCCACGCTTAAGGTAAAAAAGCAGCCTGGAATAAAAGTATGTGTATGATTAATCTTAAAGGTCTGACACAGTCATGTGATGTAAAGCAATTTGTAATCTAGTAAGTGCTTAATTAGTGCTTAAGCCTGGTTTTCAACAAATGCTCTGGAAGAGACGTGGAAAAGTAATGAAGTACAGAAGAACAGCATTTTCTTTGTTTAGAGACCTTAGCAAAGGTAATGCCATCAACTTTACCAAAAGCAGAAGTACAAGCAATTGGTCAGGGGATAAAACTGTCTTCCGAGGAAGAAGATAATTTTAGTACTTCATTAAAGAAAATTAAATAATTAGGAATAAAAACAATCTATACTGAATGGAAAATATAATTTGGGAAGAAACCAAGATAAATCAGATCCTAATAGGAGCAGAAAACTAGTAAGAAGATTAAACAAAGAGGAAACACCAACTGGAAGAAAAATTGCAATACAAAAGAAAACTGCAGTTAGTCTGCTAAACAAGCTAAGGACTGAACAAACCTCAGGAATAGCACAGGCTGACTATTGATCAAAGAAAAAGGTGCTAATTAACAATACACGGAAAAGGCAGACATTTTTTCCTTTCTTTGTTAATGGAATGTATTATATACGTGCAGAAATTTATATTTCTATTCATGAATAAGTAATAATTATCTCCTACCAGTAAATACTTTTAAAATAGCAATCTGCATTTCAAAGTATTAATGGAGATCTCCGACATGTGCCCACAATGTGGGACTAGATAGTAACATCTCTCCTATGAGGAAAGCTTGAGAGAAATGGGACTGTTTAGCCTAGGGAAGAAAAAAATCAGTCCTAACATTGTCAGTGCCTGTAAATACATGAAGGGAGATGACAGAGACAGGCTCTTTGCAGTGGTGCTCAGTGACAAGATCAGAGGCAATGGGCAATGGGAAACACAGGCATTGCCATCTAAACATCAGGGAGCACTTTTTACCATTACTGAGCACTGGCACAGGTTTCCCAGATGTCCTGGTTTGAGGTAAAATAGGGTAAATTTTCTAGTTTGTAACTTCACTTTTCAGCTAGGCCTCTACTGTCTGACTAAACTCTGAAATTAACTGCACATTGTTCAGACACTGTTCGCTCCCAGATTGATAAGACCAGGGAATGGTATGCAACAAGCTCTTATTTTCATTATTCACTATGGTGATCAAGGTCAGAAAGTTTGTCAACCACCCTACCAGGGGCATGGAAATGGAAAGACGTAGAGAAGTCCCACCTGCAAGGAGGGCAGGTGACCCAAAATTGACCAACAGGAGTATTCCATCCCATCTGCCCCATGCTCAGTATAAAAGCTGAGGGATCGAAGGGTCAGGCCCTTCTCTCAGGCTCTTTTGCACCTTCTCTTTGCCCATTCTCTCTTTGCCCATTCTCTCTTTGCACCTGCTCTCTTTTGACCCCGATCCGAGCACTCCTGGATCCAGATCCAGCTGACTGAACTGGCCCCAGCCTGGGACTCTCCCTGCGTCCGCTGGGGACATGATCATCATCCCGGGAGCTTGATACAGTTTTGTAAATATTGTATAACTTTTTACCTTTTCCTTTTAATTTTATCTATTATTTCATTATCTATTAAAGTAGTTTGGAATTCTTCTGAACTCATAAATCTCCTCATTCCTTCCTCTCCTCTCTTCTGAGAGAGGAGGGGGGGCCATCTGTTACTGGGGGTGTCCTTTTGGGCCTAAACCAGCACACCAGAGAGTGTGTAGTCTCCATCCTTCAAAATATTGAAAAGCTGGAGGTTGGGCCAGATGGTTTTCAGAGGTCCTTTCAAACTTCAAACAGTCTGTTATTCTGTGATGGACATAAGAAATTTTTTTTCCTTTATTTTCTGAGATGTGAAGCTTATTCTATTATCACTGTTCTAAAATTGGACATTTAGTCTTCCTTGCACTTATTAGATAATTTTCTTAGGTACCATGCAAATTTTGAAGGGCTAGTCCCTAGTAAAATATGAACCTGATACAAAAGCTATTGAAGACAGCAGGGTCCTGAGTGACCACATAATCTAAGAATAAGAATGGCAATAGAACAGAATGAAGACAAGGACAAAAAGATTGTCTGGGCACTTGGGAGGTTAATGCATATAGTCCTGCTTTTTTCATAAGTTAATACATAATTAGATTCTTCCATTAGATAAAATCATTTAAAATGCTTGACTAATCAATTACAGAAGAAAAACAGGGAAAAAAAGGGTCCCTAAGGACCTTAATTTCACATTCTTTCACAAGATAACAATGAACAAATGTAGTCATGTACCATGTGCTGTAGAAAATCTTTCCTCTTTCAAAATTTGTATGGGTAAGATAGACTTTTCTAGCATCACCACTTGATTCCTTACTGAACCTTTAGAAGATTGTTTCTGTTACTCTGCATCAAGATGCCATTTCCATAGTCTGGCAAGTTTTACCAATAAATGTTTCAAATGAGGACTTACAGTAGGGTATGTGCATAATCTTACATGACTTGCAATCACAACTTTTCATCGTTGGTGAGGCCCTCTGGAACACAGGTGCTTTTTCTTTCCTGACCACAAGGCAGGAAATTTGGCATTTCCAAATTGGCTGCAAAAGGATTTTCCAAAATTTCTCAGAATCTCATCAGGCTCACACCCTTGGACTTTTGCTTTCACCTGCTCTGTAGCAACATAAGGAAGTCATCAAGAGCATCGCACTCCTAATCTGAGGGTCAGGGGTTCGAGACCCCGTGCAGGTATGAGGCTTGTCAGAGTTGGGCTGATGGTTGGACTAGATTATCTGAAAGGTCCCTTCCAACCTAGATGACTATGACTATGACTATAAGAGCTATCAGACAAAAAGAAAAAAAAATAGACTGATCTTTTCCACCTAAAAAGTTGTAGAAAACTGCATAAAATACTATATTCACTATAAATGTATCAAAACAGCAGTCTGTATCCACCAAACCTGTGACAGAATAAAATAATGAAATTGGATGAATTTCACAAAATGTACTTTCTATAAAGCTGTACTACTCTGTAATTAATTACCTTCTAGGACTTCACTTTTTTATCAGCTGACTCATATGCTGTCTTTTGTCTGATTTTGCTAGGGACTGATACTAGACTAAGTTATTTGTAATTACTCTTCCCCGTGTCCAACTAGCACAACATCATCACTTTTACAGTCTTTTCCTGAATCCCTCTCTGCATTAGCAACCACAGAACTAATGAAAGACTGTAGTTGGAAGAAACTCTCAAGATTATTTGGTTCAACATCCCTTGAGCCATTTGACCAGGACCATGTCCAGGTCAAGTTTCAGTACTTTCAAAGATGGAGACTGGACAAATTCTCTAGACAAGCTGTGACAGTAATCAGTAACAATAAAAAAGTCTGTTGTGGCATTCAGAAGGCACCTCCTATGTTTCAGTTGTGCCCATCACCTCTGATTCTGTTGTGCCAGGCAACACCACAAAAATCCTGGCTCCATCTTTATCATTCACATTTTTACATACACTGACAAGATTTGGCTTGAGATTTTTCTTGCCTAGGCTAAAAAATCAAAGCTAGAGTCCCATTTCAAAGTTTTCTCATAGAAGAGATGGTCCTGTTGAGTCTCATCATCATCTTTGTGGCCTTTTGCTGGATTCTCTCTAGCATGTCTAGGTCTTTCTTGTACTATGGATCTCAGAACTGGACACAGTACTCCTGGTCTGACCTCACTAGTGCTAAGTAGAGGAGAGGCACCACCTCCCTCAACCCATTGGCAATATTTTGCCTAATTCAGTCTAGGCCTTATTTACAACAAGAACAAGCTATTTAGTGTCCAACAGGATGCCTAGATCCTTTTAGCCAAGCTGGTTTTCAGAAGTTGGCTGTCAGGATACACTGGTGAACTGGGCTGTTCCTGCCCGGCTGCAGGAATTTGTAGTTCTCTTTGTTAAATTTCTACTACATGAGTTTCCTGTCAACCCATTTCTAAAGCTTGTCAGGGTAAGTTTGGAAGGAAGCACAATATTCTGGCATATCAGCCATGACTCCAGCTTTATGTCAAGAGCAAACTTATTAATTAATGTTCAACAGAACAGGACTCAGTATTGACTCCTGGACTACAGTATTGACCTGCTCATCTACCCCCCCAGTCCTTCAGAATCTCATGGAACATGATGTCTAAAGCCTTAATCTTTAGAATTTCTATTGGACCTTTCCTATTGATTAAGTAACCATCTAATCCTGTGTGAAACAATTATCTATTGTATTTTGGAACACTTATATACCATAATTTTAATTTACGAAGTTCAGCATTCACTCTTCTAAAATACTGGGATTACAGATAAAAATAATTCATTTTGTATTTACTGCATGTGTCATTGGTTTTGTGGGACATTTTTTGGATCTTGTCTCATTTCAGCACCACCACAGCTCAGGTGCTGAAAGCACACATCCATTCTTGCTAAACCTAGGTATTAAACAATGATGTCTAAGACTTAATAAAATCTAAATATTAAAATATATGTATTCTAAATCTTAAACTACACATATTCTAAAACAATTTTGTTCTACAACTGAGCTCTCAGGATGCTTTTCCTTTCTATTTTGCAAGGTACAATTTACAGCTATCTACAGAAAAGTATATGCAATGTCAATGGCATGATTTGGCAAAATTTAAGGCTTGGATGAAGACCAGCAAGTTGAATCCCTGCCTACGCTCATGTACCATGAGCTGGCTGGGGAAATCACTTCAAAATGCTGGGGATATCTGCAACAAAACCAGATCCGTTTGTTCATATGATGTACTTTATTTTAAGGAATTTGAAAGCTACAGGTCTTCAAAATTACTTCAGCTGTTTCTAGAGGATCATGTAAGTGTTGCAGATTGAACATCTGTTTGTATTTATAGCCTTCTTGAAGCCTAGGCTGATTTCTTTCAGATGGCAGCCCTGCGGTTTCATTGATACTTTAGCCATTTTTAAACTAAGATTCCATTGGCACAGTGAAAAATGCTATTATTTTTCTTACTAGATATAGTACATCATTTGCTAAGCACTGTTTTTTTCTTTGTGAAAGCATATTATGTGTGCACACTATGATCTGTATTAACTGTTGTTGGGACTGTCAGATTGATGTTATGATTTGGCTTTAGATCTACAGCAGCTGGAGACCCACATACACACAAGACTTAGCTGTCTTTCAACCTCTGTTGCATCTTTATAATTCTGAGATGAAACAGAGCTGACCTGAACTTAAGGGTAAATAAGAAAAAGTAACTGGCATCCTTTTATTACTGTTTCATAGTCTCTGGTACTGTTTCCTGTCTTGGTTCATAACATCTGGAACTGTTTTATTTTTTCAGGGCATACCATAAAACCAATAATATTTTTCCATGCTCATAAAAAACACAGCAGTTAGTTAAGGCCTGACAGGAATATTCTATAGACATTGTGGGAAGAATAATTATTTTTGATACATTTTGTTGCAGTTTGGATCCTTGATGTGACTGAGGTAACCTGAAATGAATTAATTTGCTTTTAATATGATTGTACCCAGAATTCTAGGGCTGGAAAAAAATAAATGAAATAAAATAAAAAGAACAAACTATGGAAACATTTTCCATGGACTGTGAAATAATAAATGACCAATTCAACATTTATAAAACAATTTGATCTATAATTTCTGGCTTCATAATTACTAATTACTTAATTTGATCCTTTTTGCTGCTCCAATAATTTTTCAGATTTTATTGTAAATTAAACATTAAAATACCATCTCTGTAATAACTTTCCAGTTTCATTTAAGGTCTTCTAAATTTACAATATCTGATATGTTGTTTGGAATGAATAGAAACATAGTGCCATGTGCATTACTTTTTTGGTGAAATATTTTGCAGAAACAAAACATGCTTTTCTTTTTACCGTAGATCTTAGTTTGACTATTTAAATCATCATCCACTAATTTTGTGCTTTTTTATTAATCTCCTATCATGATTAACTTTTCTTTCAAAAGCTAACAAAACCTGACTTAAAGCAATTAATTTAAACATCAAATGTGTTTCCGTAACTAAACTGATGGAAAAAACCCACAACACATCCTTATGGGTAACTTCAATTCTCTTTAACCTGGATCAAATGAGTACTGTTTTGAAGAATAATCTGAGACTCATGTACAAAATAGATATATTCTCAGTATTATGAAACTTTTTCAGCATGGCAGTATCTTGTATCATTAGAAACACAACAAAGTTGAAATAAATACTGTAAAAATCCAAGGTTTAGAAAACTATCATATTTAAGAAATTAAAAGAATGCATGAGACTGAAAATCTCATAATACAACACATATTTTTTGGCTTAGATGTTGCAGTCTGTAATCATATAAATCTTTGCTATCATTTTCACATAGGGACTTTACTGAGTTAAATCTACAATCATATTAATCCTTCAGGCTGAATTAACTTTTCATTTCTAGAGAGTGATTATTCTCAACTGGAATTTTCCTGTAGAAATTCATTACTGTCTAAGTATGTTCTGATTTTACAGCATTAGAAGAGTATCAGGAAAAGTATGAATCCATTTAATGGTTTGTCTTCAAGTATGAAGGGCCAACTAAGTAAGGGAAGTTTAAATTGTTTTGTATGTCTCTCATCACATGAAGACATCTCACAATTACATTAGTACACAGTCCCCTTTTAGAAGACTTTGCAATAGGAAGAGATGCTAAAAGAACAAAAAACTTTAATGAATACAGGTAGCCCAGAAACTGACATTTTTTTAATAGTTTCTGGTACAGAAATATTTTTGTAGCGGTCACAGCAAAACATCATTATGCATCACCAAGCAGTTGCAAGGAGGGGCTTATATAAAATGTCTCAAGGAAATTGCTCGTATTTTTTAGGGAGTGGTACACGGTAAAGCGGGCCCATTAAATTATAAAATTCACTGGTGAAATTCTGGTCCTAATGGAGTAATAGGATTTGATTTTATACTATTTGTGGGCTTCTTTTTTGCTCAACATTTTCCACTACAGACAAAAAAAAATTAAAATCTGAAAATTATGTCTCCAGATAGTTTCAGCCAGCTCTATGTTGGCTTCTTTTAGAGAGTTTTAGGAAAATATTCAACTATCTCATAATAAGAAGCTAAACTTTATCTTTTTCAGTGAAGATACAGCATTCATAATACTTGTCACCTAATGATCATGATGATGAGTTATTAGCCTTGTTTATCTTCTGCTTGAGAGCTGACTACATTAACATGGTGCTCACAGAAAAGACCACACATACAGCTCTATCTATTCTTTGTGCACTCTGCATCCTTCAGGCTGTCCGGGGAAGTGACTGAGGCACCAAGCCTGGAGATATTGAAATGAGATAAGGTTCAGGGATGATTCTAGTTAGAATTTCTTTGGCGGTTGGATGGTCCTTGTAAGAGTTTTTGGTGGTTGGACTAGATGATTCAAAAAGTCCTTTCCAACCCTAGACATGTTTAAGGCTAGCCTGGACAAGACACTGAGCAACCTGGCTAATGGGAGGTGTCCCTGCCCATGGCAGGGGAGTTAGAACTAGATGATCTTTAAGGTCCCTTCCAACCCAATCCATTCTATGCTCTATTCTATATAAAAAGCACAAAGAGAAATTTGGAAACATGTCTCTGGAGTTTAGACACCTCACTCTGGTCTCCTTAGATCCAGAGATGGAGTATATCAAGCTTTAAGAAACAAAGCAAAGGTGACTCTTTATGAAAAAAAAAATTCTGCTGTACCAACTTCTGCCTCAAAACTTTATCATTCAAAGATGACTATTAAGCAGGTATTCTTTATTGTAGCTCTGGAAATGCAGGGTATTACTCTATTCTTTTCAACATGCCAAGAAAATGGGGTTTTGAAATTTATATTCCTCTAACATATCTAACATTATCTCAGAAATCACTATCTTATTTAAGCATATTCGTAACTCCAATCTCTCAAGTCTCCTCCTCTGTTAGAGAAAGCAGTTGCAGCCCGGTGCAAGCTGCCTTCATGGTCTGCTTTCCCCTTTGTCTACTGGCTAGCTAGGCTTGTTATGTCCTTGTTCTTCAAAAATAAGACTCAAGGACTTAGCTAAGCAGTATTTACATAGCAATTTCACTCCTTAACTAACCCCAACTACAAAAGAACATTTGTACCTTCAGTGCTTAACTTTTCAATTGTTTCCCCCCCTTTCAGGACCTAGCTTTTTCAACTCCCTGTTTCACCTTTAACCATCACCTCTTTCTCCACTACTGCCACTTCCATGCACTCTGAATCATTCCCTGTACTGTTACTATTGCTGATAGGAACATAAAGATCATAAACCTGAAAAAAAATCAGAAATTGTGGTAGTATCTCATATTTGGACAATCTGAAATAGAATAATCCCTTGAGTTTATTTCCATCAAAGACATAAAAAAATATGTCAATAAAGTATATTTTTGCAAATGGTTCTAAATAGCTTTGCAAAAATGGTAGCCTGAATCTACCTGCAAGCATTACAAATATGTACAACATACCCAAAGAAGGGCCAAGAAAAGCCCTACAGTCTTGGCTTAGATGACTGCACACACTGTAAAGGACAACGTCATTAAAAGTAGTTTAGAGAGGAAGCTTTTATAAAGAAATAGGTTGAGTAGTCCTGGTATAGAGATACTGCTAACCTAACAAAAGAAATGTGCCCAAGAAGCTGTGAAATGTACTTGTGGAAACTTTTGGTGGAGATAATCATCAGAGGAAGACCTTCCAGGCTTCCATTCCCTTTAAAACTGAAGAAGGTTGAAATGAAAGGAATCATATGGCAGCAAGATTTTTTAGGGCAGAACGGCAAAGTGAAAACAATGGATTTCAGGAAAGAAGACTTCAGTAACCTCAGAGAATTTGTGGACTGCATATTCTGAGAGATTAGCCTGTGCAGAAAAGATATTTTTAAAATCTGGCAGCTCTTTAAAGAGAGACTTTAAAGGCTCAAGCAAAAAATATCCCCCTGTAGAGTAAAGGCATAAAATATCGTAAGGGACCTACTTGACTAAATGAAGAACACTTCATGGATTTAAAAAAGAAATGAGCAAAAAGGAAGTAGAAACTAGGCCAGGCTAATAAGGAGAACACAGAAGTATAACATGAACATATATGGACAAAATGAGAATGAAAAAGGCAAATGGGATGAGCTGCAATTAGCAAAGGACACGGAGAATTTTAAGTATGTCAGAGCTAAGAGAAAAATTAAAGGAAAGGGTCAGTCTGCTCTTCAGCTGATTGGTACAGCTAACCACAACTAATGACAAGAAGGTTAATAATTTACTGCTTTTCTGCTTTAATTTTGAAAACACACTCTGCTGCAATTCAGATCTTTAACCACCACTAGCAGCAGATACAAGAAAATGAGGAAGTGTGTGATAATGTATATGGAGCTGTCATGTACAGATTGTGTCAACCAAAACAGAATTTTTCTCAAGCAGGGAGAACAGGAAAGAAAAAGTAGGTTACATATATCCTGACCTGAGCAGGGCTTTGACAGACTTTCCCTTAAGCAGCCTTGGGAGAAATAATCCAGGTGATAATGAAGTGGACTGGAGAAAATATTAATACTTCTCTGTCAGAATGAAGGCTATATCAAGAAGGAATTTCCAGGGTTCTGCCCCAGGTCTGGTATTAATCAAAATTTTTGTGTGCTTCTTAAATTTGCTGTTCAGTAGGGACAAATAAAAGATACCAAAATCATGCAAGGATACACTGCTATACAAATACAAGTCACATTTGTGATGCAAAAGAAAGTCTGTGCTACAAGTTGAATACTGATACAAGGTCATGTTATTTTGAAGGGAATAAATACCATACTCATGTGAACAAGCAGCAATACATCACACACCAAGCTGGGTGGTGTGGGTCACATGAGATGCCATCCAGAAGCACCTGGGGAACCTTGAGAATTTCATCTGCTTGAACATCAGGTAGAGTCCTGCAGCTGGATCAGGGAAATTCCATCTGTCAGTTATAGACTGGGGGATGCAGGTATTGAGAACTGCCCTGCCAGGAATAACTTGGACATAGTAGATGAAAAGTTGGAAATGAACCAACTATGTGCCCCCACAGCCCAGAAAGCCAACTGTATCCTGGGCTGCACTGAAAGAGGTGCAGCTAGAATATCAAAGGAGGTGATTCTGTCCATCTACTCTGCTTTGGTGAGACCTCACCAAGCTACACCCAGCTCTAGGGCCCACAATATAAAGGCCCTCTTGGAAGGTTCATCTTGGAGAAGAGGAGTTTCCAAGAAGATCTTACTGTGGCTTTTCAGTATTTAAAGACAGCTTGTAAGAAATAAAGAGACAAACATTTTAGCAGGGGAGCCTGATGTGACAGGACAAGAGATAATGGTCTTAAATGAAAAAAAGTACGATGCAAACTAAATAGAAGGAAGAAATGTTTTGCAATGAGAGTGGTGTAACACTGAAAGATGTTGCCCTGACTGTTGGTAGATGTTCCATACCTAAAAATACTGGACAGGCCTCTGTGCAATTCGATGTAGTTATAAGATGTCCCTGCTCTTTGCCAGGTGATTGGACTAGGTGATCTTTAAAGCTCCCTTACAAATTTAATGATTCTATGAAGCACATGAAGCAGTCTGTACATGCATGTACACACACACACATATGCTCACATAAATGAAAGTAAGTCCTGCCTAGTCCTGCCTAGGAGCAAGGACCTCTGATAGTATCTTTCAGACATGATTCTGTAACTATGTTCGTGGAAGTTTTGCCTTTATGGTCAAAATAAAGAAACCTAAGGATAATTCTTTGCTGGTGTGAAACTGAATGAAAACATATGAGCTAGCCTGAAGACATTACAAAAAATAAATCAATATTTATTTGTTTACTGTCAAAATTATCCTATGACTCCTTTTTTCTTTTACTTGAATAGCTACCACTTCCATTCAGAAATAAGGTATTTTAGCTTCAATTATGTAAATGTTTGGCAAAATCATAAATATTTGGATTTTGTCTCACTGACATTTCCACATGTATTTTCAACAAAACTGGTAATTATAGCTACAATTCTGGTTTTTCATAAATGGCTCTCCTGAGCTCTTTTGGAATACATGTGATTATCCAAGTTATAAATGAGGTATTGCATTTCTTTAAAAAAACTAGTGATCTTTAGACAACTAGTATTAAAAGAGCATTGTTTGGCAAATGAAAATAGAAAGTTAAGGGAGTAAAAAGGATTAGGTAATTAATGCAGTTTAAACAAGGCAAAATAATATCTATTTTCTTGACTTCTCTGACAACTACAAGGCATGCAAATACACAAGAAGATAAACTGGAATCTGATTATATAGATAAAACCACAAATCATATATCCATTGTGGAAAAATTCAAAAAACTAACATAAAACATTTTTGTCAGAATCCTGTAATTATAATCAAATATAGCAGAAATATATTGATAACCTAAAAACCATCAAAATCTGCAGATTGTGTTTGATGGCATTTTAACCTCTGTTACTCTTTTTACAAAACATTTTTATCAAGCAATAGATGTTCTATAAATGCTATAGAAAGTATTACGAATATTCATGGACTGCAGTTTGTATTAGCGCAAAAGTTTCTCTTTTTTGCCATTTGCAGTGTCCCACGCACTTGAAAAACATCCAGCCATAGAATAAAAATAGCCTTGTGTCTCAGCATTAGTAATGTATTCAGAATGCAAAAATGTGCAAAACAGCTATTGAAAATTGCTCACAAGTACTCTATATGCTGAAAGAGATTTGTATTCCAGTAATTATGCAAGTTGTCTCCAAATAATTTTAGAATGCTGAAATTGTTCATGAAAACAATTGGGCTTGAAGATGGAACCATTTTCAAATACAATGGTCTAAGGATTTGGCATTACTATTTTCCTTGTTGGATTTTTTTGGAGTTTACTGCCCACCGCAGCTGAAAACAGTGAAGAAGAACATCAGAGCATGTCCAGGCATTAATCACAGGTGAAGATAATTTGAATTAATATGATCTAAATTCTGTCAAAGTCTGACTCTGACAAAGCAAATAAAGAGCAAAATAAAAAGCTATTAGTACGTGTTTATTTCTTTGAGATCCTTTATAAATTGCTTTTGATTAAGAGCATTTAAAATGTTCTTTAGAAAATGGAATTTGAAGGAAAACTTACGTGTATTTCAAATCTGACTGCTCCTGTAGGGAGAGAGACAAAACAAGCAAATAACCAAGCAGGAAGGATTTTGAGTGAACAGTATTTCCATACCTATAGTTATGCAGCATGAGCATGATAGAACAATAAATGTTTCTCAACTGTCACTGGTGTGCAAGAGCAACATATCCTTCCTGAAGCACTCACTGTACTGACACAGAGGAAGTTTGCAAGTTAAATTGTTCTTTTTTGGGAGAGTGACTTCCAAAAACTACTAATGAATGATGCAGGAAACAAAATAAAGAAGTATCAAACATCAAAATTTCAACATTATGTATGAGTAGGAAACTCAATAACAGACATCTCTCAACTCAAACATAATTACTTCTTGTTTGATGTACAAATTAACACTTAAGGAAGTATTAATCACATACAATTTCAGCTGTCTAAATATTAGTCATCCACATTTAAGTTAAACTTTTAAAGTTTCTGTGTCAGTGGTAGAAAGAAGGAGGATCATTCCAAAATATATTGAACATGCCTTACCTAGATATCTTTTTCCAGATGGGATGACTTAATTAGTATCACAGAAAACTTTCTACACTGTTCACCATTACCTAGGACAACTTAATACTCAATGTCCTTGGGTAATGGGTAGGGAGGTATAAGAGACCAAAGTACAGTCCTAGAGAATGGGACCCAGGGGTTTTCGGTTGGTGGTGAGCTCAACATGAGTCAACCCCATGCTTTAGCAGTCAAGAAGGGTCACTGTATCCTGGAGTGCACGGAGCACAGCAAAGCTAAACAATCAGCAGCAGCCATTTCCCCACTGCTCTCAGTATTGGTGTGTCCTCACTTCCAGCACTGTGTGTAATTTTGGACTTCACAATATAAAAAGGATATAAATATATTAGAATGTCAAAGGAAGGCAACAAAGATTGTGAACAGGCTCATGAGGAGCATCTGAGAAGTTAGGCTTTTTCAGTTTCACAAGGAGGAGACCAACAGATGACCTCACTATTTCTCATGAGGAATCGCAGAGCTCGAGGTGCTGATCTCTTTTCTCTGTTATAACATGTAGGAATGACTTGAAGTTGTTTTAGGAGGAGTTCAGATTGCATATTAGGAAAAAGTTCACTGAGAAGACATTCAAGCACTAGTACAAGCTCCTTGGGGACATGGGTATTATACAGTATTAAACAGTATTAAACAGAATAAAGCTATGAAACTATCACTACAGAACAACAGCATTCAGTATTGAGTATAATACCTGTCCCCATAGAAGAGTAAATAAATGTTATTTGACATCCTGGTAGGTTATGTGACCATCTCAACACAAATCTGTCAAACAGTGAGGGTATCAACCCTCACTTAGAATTGGGAAGGAATGTTTATACATTTCTTATGTGACCAACAAAGACAAATAGGACAACATTCATTCTAAACATCAGTGGACAAAATAAAGAAGGGTGAGACTATATTAAGACTAAATGTGTGTAGGATTGAACCTGTCCTGAGAGATTCAGATATGCAAAATCTCTTATCAAGTTAGAGAACATTTCGTAATTTACTTCATAATATAAAATTTAACTTCTGCTTTCAAATGTGGTAGTATGTTTCTAAGCTTCTCTTTGTAGCAAAACTGTGGTATTTTTTGATAGTTTTGCTTTTCATGAAGGATGGCATTATAAGACAACTGAGAATTTCTCAATTGCAGAAAATGTATTCGAAAAATAAATCCATATGCATTTTATTCCAGGCAGTAATACCATTGCAAAGTGAATACGAGTCATGACATAATAGGAAACAACTCAATCAGCAAGTGATTTAACAGGAAAATGGTAATTTGCTGAAAGATTTCATTAGTTTGCAAGAACTTGCTGCTTTTCTTGGTCAACATATAAAAGTAGGAATGTTAAATGAATCTTCAATTAGTACTACTGGTCAATGAATGCTGAAAAATATGGATTGAATAAATGCAGAAAATAATGTAACTGTGTAGGAGGGGTGGTCAGCAGGGATAGGGAGGTGATTGTCCCACTCTACTTGGCTCTTGTGAGGCCCCATCTGGAGTAATGTGTCCAGGTGTGGAGCCCTCAGTACAAGAAAGACATAGAGATTTTGGAAAGGGTCCAGAGGAGGGCCACAAAGATGATCAGGGGGCTGGAGCACCTCCCCTATGAGGACAGGCTGAGGGAGTTAGGCTTGTTCAGCCTGGAGAAGAGAAGGCTGCGGGGTGACCTCATTGCAGCCTTTCAATACCTGAAGGGAGCCTACACCCAGGAAGGAAGTAAACTCTTTGAAAGGGCTGACAATAGCAGGACTAGGGGAAATGGATCCAAGTTGAAGGAGGGAAGATTTAGGTTGGATGTTAGGGGGAAGTTCTTTACTAGGAGAGTGGTTAGGTCCTGGAACAGGCTGCCGAGGGAGGTTGAACACCTCCCATCTTTGGAGGTGTTCAAGGCCAGGTTGGACGGAGCCCTGGGCAACGTGATCTAGTAAATGTGTTTGTTTGGTGGCCCTGCTAGGCAGGGGGGTTGGTACTAGATGATCCTTGAGGTCCCCTCCAACCCGGGTCATTCTATGATTCTGTGTGATTCTGTGATTCTGTGATCCTTGAGGTCCCTTCCAACCTGGGTCATTCTGTGATTCTGTGATTCTGTGTAATGGGACCCATTTCAAAAACAACCTTGTAAGTATTTGGGCAAAAGAACATGGTATTGAATGGGTATATCATATCCCATATTATGCACCAGCTTCAGGGAGGATGGAGTGATAGACTATTGAAAACTACCCTAGAAGTGATGGGAGGTGGAACTTTTAAAAATTGGGACAAACATTTGGCACAAGCTACCTGGTTAGTTAATCCCAGAGGATCCATCAATCGAGCTGGTCCTGCTCAGTCAGACCTTTTACATACTGTAGAAGGGGATAAAGTCCCTGTGGTGCATGAAAGGAATCTGTTAGGGAAAAGTGTTTGGGTTTTTCCTGCCTTGGGGAAAGACAAGCCCATTTGTGGGACTGTTTTTGCCCAAGGACCTGGATGCACATGGTATGTGATGATGGAAAATGGAGAAACTCAGTGTGTACCACAAGGAAATTTAAAATTTGGTGAGACTAATCAATCCAAAGCTGTATAATGTTAAGTGTTACATAGTACTACTATTGTTCTTTTAAGTGTTTTTCAGGATGACAGTGTGGTGATAAGACCTGAGCCACCTTCATCAAGTGATACCCAGCAAACTCCTCAGGAAGAAAATGCTATCTCTGGACATGGACCACAATAAATTTTACACCATCTTTTCTACCCTGAGACTGCATCACTGCAATGATGAACCTAATGAACTTTGATGTGCAAATATAAATCATAATTGAGGGTCCTCTGTATGCTTTTGATTCATAAATGTCATAGTATCTAATGGTCTCATGATGCAAATGGTCTAGAATAAGGGGTGGAATGTCCTGGTTTGAGGTAAAATAGGGTAAATTTTCTAGTTTGTAACTTTACTTTTACTTTCAACTGCACATTGTTCAGAAACTGTTCGCTCCCAGACTGATAAGACCTGATTATACCAGGGAATGGTATGCAAGAAGCTCTTATTTTCATTATTCACTATGGTGATCAANTATGCAAGAAGCTCTTATTTTCATTATTCACTACGGTGATCAAGGTCAGAAAGTTCGTCATCTACCCTACCGGGGGGCTGGAAACGGAAAGACACCTGCAAGGAGGAGCGGACAGGGCAGGTGACCCAAAAATTGAACAACAGGAGTATTCCATCCCATCTGCCCCATGCTCAGTATAAAAGCTGAGGGATTGAAGGGTCAGGCCCCTTCTCTTCTTCACTCTTACTTTGATCACCTACATGTAAGAAAGTCTCTGCCTTTGACCTCGATCCGAGCACTCCTGAATTCAGATCCAGCATCCAGCTCCTGACTGAACTGGCCCCAGACTGGGACTCTCCCTGTGTCTGCTGGGGACGTGATCATCTTCCTGGGAGCTTGATATGGTTTTGTATACATTGTGTACCTTTTTATCTTTTCCTTTTAATTTTATCTATTATCTCATTATCTATTAAAGTAGTTTGGAATTCTTCTAAACTCACAATTTTTCCCATTCCTTCCTCTCTTCTGAGAGAGGAGGGAGGGCCATCTGTCATTTGGTGGGGGCCTTTCGGGCCTAAACCAGGACAAAGATGTATATAATTTAAATTAATACAACACAATTCAAAGCTTTGGTTACTGTGTTACGGCAATTAAGAGACAGAACACAGCTCGATGCAAGCAAAATGTGGGTTTATTGTGTGCCTCGTTAGCTTATATACCCTCTGGTTCCCGCATGTTACAAACCTATTGTCTACACATCTTGTTTAGACCACACCACACCACCAATCGGTCACACGCATCGGTCGCAATTCAAACCAACACCTCCAAACCAGATAACTAGCTAACAATAGCAAAACCCCTCCAACAACCACTTGACCTACTTAGCCTTAGTAAACAAGTGTTAAGGCTTACAGACAGAAGCCCATACAGTCTTCATCCTGCAGTTAGTTTTGACTTTAAGCACTTTGTTACATCTCCACTTATCAACTAAGCTGCGGTACATGGAGGTCTGCTCTCTAGAGCAAATGTTATACTGTGTGAGATATTACAATCTGGAGTTTACATTGTTTGGGTGCCATAACTCTGCATTACTAGATCTTACTATATTTTCTTGTCTTCGTGTAACAGGAAAATTGCTTCCTTTACTTTCTATCTCATTATGAAGTTGCCATGCTCAAATGTTGATGCGTTTACTCAATTCTATTTTTGCAGCTCTTTCTAAGTTTATCTTGAGATACATACACTCTATTTGTACTGTTGAGGAGAGAATATAATGGGGACATAAACCGAAGGAAATAATTTTATGAAAAAAAATTGTCTTAATATTTTCAGTGTTAGTCCAGTTCCACTATTCAGTTTGATTAGTAGTGATGACAGTAGCTTTATTCTGAGCTGACCCTTTACTAATAGAAGACGACATTTCTAACATCATCCTTTGTATGGCCACACTGTTATTAGACAAAAGCCTGTCTAAACTGAGCCCTCAGATGTAAAACATTCTCAGGGATCATTTTCTAAATTGCAGTATGAGAGATGCATTCGGCAAGGTAGAGAGGCATCAGTGTCTGTATTGAAGGGCATGTCTAGTGGCAGAGCTTGCTGGCTGACAGATTTAATTTGATAAGATACAAACACTTGTGGTAGCAAGCACATGCTGTTTTACAGGAATCTCTTCATAATTCTCTTTAAGTAGGTAGCACATGTTCTTTCCCACATCCTGCCATTATTCAGGGATGGAAGCAGGATACATGACTCATTGTGTGGTGTAAATTATTTTTTAGTATAGCTTTGATACTGATGGTTTTCCCTCCCCTTCTGTGCGTTAGACATCACACATATATGCATGTATCTATTGACTGGGAGGAAGAGAATTGAATATCTCTTCATTCACGTAATAGAAAGCTCTGATGCCTCATTAACAATTAATATTCTTGTGCCTCATCACTCTCCCAGTGAATAATTTCTTCCTAATATGTAATCTAAATCTATACTATCTGTAAAAAGAGTCCTACTTCACCTTTTTTATAGGTCCTCTTTAGATGCTGAAAGGTTTCTATAAGGTCTCCCTGGAACTACCTCTTCTCCAGGCTGAACAATCCCTAATCTCTTAGCCTATCTCTAGCCCTCTGATCATACTTAGATGCTCTCCTCTGGAACTGCTCCAACAGGTCCACATCCTTCTTATGTCTAGTGGTTCAGACCTGGATGCACTAATCCAGGTGGACTCTGATGAGGGCAGAGGGACTGAGTCACCTCCCTCAATCTGCTGGCCATGTATCTTTTGATGCAACCCAGGAATAGCTGTCTTTCTGGGCTTCGAGCACACATTGCTGGCTTATTGTTGAGCTTCTTATCAACTAGCACACCCAAGTCCTTCTCACCAGGGCTGCTTTCAATCCATTCCTTTTACCGAGCTGTTAATTATGCTTGGAATTACTCAACTCACATGTAGCACCTTGCACTTGTCCTTGCTGAACTTTTCACAGCCTACCTCTCAAGACTGTCAAAGCTCATCTGGATGGCATTCTTTCAGTCCACTGTCAACTGCACCGTATGTACTGGTGTCCTTGGCAAGCTTGCTGACAGTGAACTCAAACCCACACAGCTGTCTTACGCATCTCCAGCATCTCTCATGAAATGCCTTTTCTCCAGACTGCTAAGCAGTGAACCAATTCTGCAAATGCACCTCAGGCTTTGGGTGAAGTCTCACCCTCCTGCCAGTCCTTACCATTGCAAGCTTCCGTTCTTCTGCTTTATTAGCACCATGTTCCTTTTGTGGGGAACAAGTGGGGACTTCTTGGCTGTTTGGCCATGGGCTGTGAGGTTACGGAAGATGATGAGAAAAATAAAAGCATTCTGAATTCTTAATGTGTACCTCTAGGATCAGATTTAAGTCCATCCATTTGACAGAATATTTCTTAAATTGTATAGATGTTAAAGTGGCATGGTGTCAGGTAATTTCATAAATTATTGATGTTTATGTTAAAAATAGTTCCCTTAGAGTCCTTAGTTTATTATCTCAATTTCAGTTAGAGAAATGCTTCCTTGCTTGTTTGTTTTTTTAATTGGTGTTTTTATTTCAGAATAATTGGATTCAGATTTACTCATGTTTATTTTTGTGGTTGCAATATCCTATCAACAGGTGATTCCTGACCAAAGTGATGACATTTAAAAAGTCTGCCATATCATTATATCAAATATTCAAGAAGGTGTTTCTGGTCACCAAGTGAGAATAGAAACAGCAGCTAGGTTTGTGTGTCATACTTACACCACTTCCTGCAAAACATCCTTTCTTAAACATTATCAGAAATAATAACAAAAGTTCTGCAGGGATATATTATCACAGTAGATTTTCACCTTGTTTCTTAGAAGTGTATTATTTTTACAGTACAATAAACATATTTTTGAATAAGAAACATTACTAACAAAGTCGATGAACTCATAAGGAAAACAGATTACATGAAGGATCTCCTGTCTCCAGGCTGTCTTAGTTCAGTAAAACTTCAGAAGGACCAGAGTCCCTTTTTAATGTAAATAATGCTTTAAATTAAGGAACAAAGGTAAACTGTAAATAGCTGAAGTTACCTTTATACACTGAAGAACCTGAGGATGCTGTTTGTTTATCTCATATGGCCTAGCTACATCCATCACTGTGTCATCAGAATTCCTGTCTAACAGCATGTAATGCTTTAACTTATTTTTCAAGGAAATTTTCCTTCCTTCTAAAGTTCTTTCCACCTTCCAGGAATACAGTCACAGTTTCAAATGGAAAATAGTAAAGATTTCAGTTTATACCAAAAGTTTTCTCAGAAAGGCCAGATAAACTATTTTGCTGCACAGTATCTTTCGCATGTAACCAGATGTCAGATTTTCTTATCTCAAACTCAGTAGGAACCTCCAACAGCTGCCACCAAAGAGAGGCATGTGCATAAAAAGAACAATTAAATTACTGTAGAATACTTTATATAACCTAAACTTTTAAAATGAGGTTTTATTCACAGCTGATGTCTAATAAATGAGCCTCTGTCCTGTAAAGCATGCTAGCCAGGGAGTTGAGAGCTTGCAACTACCAAGCATGTCATGCCAGGAAGCAGATGTATGAGCTCTGGTTCGACACTGGCATGCATTACATCAGAATACTCTGAACATCTCCATAAGCCTCTGAGGTCCTGGTCTCACTTTCGCTAAGGCAGAATCCTCTAAAACCAAGGCAGGGGTCGCTCATCAGGTATGCAAAAATCAGTTGCCCACAGATTCAAATACCTTGAGTACTTTTAATTGAACCCAAGATCAATACCTATTTTAAAGCAAAAAATAATTATAAAGACAATTCTCTATGAAAGAAAGTAATATGATCCCTATGTACCCTTATAGCTTAGACATCTGAATCAATAAGAAAGATCTGCTTTTTTTAATGCTCTACAGTGTTACTTTTAAGAAAAAACTCAGTAACTGAATTTTCATCAGTAAAGATCCCTAGACTATACACAGAACATGCTCAAACACCTCAGACCTAACAGCTCTCACAGTTCCAGAGCTAATTCTTAAATGGCGTTACTAATGTCATCATGTCAAAATAAACCACAAAGAAGGATAGGGAAAAGCAGTGCTGTGGCATATGATTCATTCTCATTCAGTCCATATGAGGTTAGAAAACCTTTCCCAGTCTTTTTGTTTTGTAGCATATTCTTTTGAAAATAATGACTTCCAGTAAATTAAAGCTTCAGAAAGGTTCACAATCTAATTTAAATTTAAGCTGCTGTCCCAAAATACATTGCTGTAGTTTCCATCTCATTCAATAGGGATGGATGTTTATCTGATCTTTTATTCAAGATTTCTACTTACAGGCTATACAAATTTCAATATTTTACTACCACTTTTGCGGCTATTTTTTTTCTTAAAATATAAATTTCACTTATTTTTCAACTAGATAACGGATTGCTTTCTTCTTGTCTGCAGTGACTTTTAAATACACGAACGTTGCCATCACACCCTCATCAATCACTATTCTCTTCCCTCAACTAATAAACCCTAGGTCTTTCAATCTCTACTTTCATGCCACATTTTGTGGCATTCCAGTTCTTATTGCTCTTCTGTGGATACTTTTCCAGTAGCTCAAATTGGTCACAGCATTCCAGCTGATCTTTTGCCCACACGGTTTTAAGTGGAGATTAATAACAACTGGTAGCAATGGCAGTGGGGAAGAATTCTATTCCAAATCCTCCAAGCTTTTTTGTTATTTATCAGGATGGCTGTACTAAGCTGGATAGCCTGCTGTGACATAAAATCATGAATTACATCCCATACGAAAGTCTTAATTTTGCTACCCTAAACACATCTAGAGTTGAAAGTCTCATAAGGCATTTGTAAAAACTAAACTAACAGCCTGCTGGACAATGTCATGCTCTATATTTAACAAGATAGGCCACTTCTTATTCCCCCAGACAGAGCAGAACTTTGTATCAGTGTGAGGACAATGCTTTCATTTAAATCTGATAAGTCTTGGCACTTTTCAAAAGTTGGGGTCTTTTTCAGAAAATAAATTTCCAAAAGAAAAAAAAAAACTAATTCTGGACAAAAGAACCGCTTCT
Source organism: Turnix velox (assembly GCA_013400935.1). Taxonomy (NCBI): domain Eukaryota; kingdom Metazoa; phylum Chordata; class Aves; order Charadriiformes; family Turnicidae; genus Turnix; species Turnix velox. The sequence continues at coordinate 108,762 of VZTY01001498.1, forward strand.
TAGGACTTAGCAGTGCTTAATTCAGCCCTACCAGAAGTACTTTAAGAGAGAAAAATCAATATAGCTCCTCTATAAATACCGACTATGATCTTGAGGCTTGCCAGGTTTTATTTTGTTATGCCTGAGTCACTCTATTCCTATGATCCATAATCAATATTAAATTAAAATAACTGGTCTATAAATCCACAATAGTAAGAATTCTGTCTTTTATAATATCATAAAAGCATTTTAAAGTGTATTGGTTTTGAGTCTAATCCTTCATATGCTGTATGCACTTATTCTGACAACAATTTCCCACTTAGAAATATTTTAACTTGTCTGTCTTAAATACACTGAGAAGGTTTATTATTGCATTATTGTGAGAGAGAAACCAGAAATACCTATTTATTACCTACTGGGGCAACGGGAGGTAGGAGGAAGGCAAAATTTTTTGTGAAGCACATTATTCTCTTTTGACCACATCCTCAGTTGACCCATATCTGGCAAAAACACACTCAATGTATGTGGTTCTCCAGTTTCTTAGGAAGTTAAATATGAATTATTTGTAATATAAATAAATATAAATAAATTATGAACTATTTGTACTAGTTGCTAGCCGACATCCTAATTCAATACTGGTTTAAAAGTAAGACTAAAGGGTTTGAACTCAGTTCTGATCTTTTCCCAGCATATGCAATCTCAAAATCAGCTATCACCATGGGTTTCCAAGAACCAGGATTTTAAAGTCTATTTAGTCAATACTGACTTCTCTTCAAACCTCCTGGAGCAAAAGGGATCAGATGTGTAAAATAATAGGACTTCATTTCCAACTAGCAAATAGCAGATACTCGCAGTAGCATCACAACCTTGCCTTGACCAAGAGCTAAGGGGGAAGTGTATCAGCCATGGCAGACAACGCAACAGAGACAAGAACAGCAGAGGATGAGTCTTGGTAGGAGCCAAGCAACATGACAATGACATCTTAGACTGCTGGAAAAGTGCAGTGTAGTATCACCATGGACTGACTTGACCAGTGACCACAAACCACTACCCAAGAACAGAAATCAGGGAGAACATCACTACATGGACTTCTGGCACTGCATGTGAGCCAAGATAGCCAAGCTACTGAGAGTGACCAACACTTTTGAACAGTTTCCAGTAATGCATTAAGCAAAGGTAATAAATGCTGTCAGATACTTTATTTCTCCTGTTAATTTTAAGAGAGTCTTTTCCCTGTTTTCTAACACTATGTTGAGAGATAAAGGGCTGCGATTGTATGTTTATTTGAAAGTTAGGAGCAGCAACAAGAAAATGTACTTTTTTCACATTTATACTTATGCTACAATTCTAGAGTATTTACTGAAATTGCTGAAGTTCAAATAAAATTATTATTGTAACATTAGAGAACACTGTTTTATGGGAAAGGAATTCTTTCAGTTTTCACAATTTAACATATTTCGCTAAGATCAGGAAAGATAGCAATTTAATTGTGAAACAATGCTCACAGTCTCCAATATATCCACAGTACCATAAACAACTGATAACCCATTTGTTGTTTTTACAACCCATATTTTCTCCGCAGCTGTCCCTGCTCATAAGTTCTTCTTTTTCTTACTTGCATCACATTACTATAATTTCTGTTAAAAATAATTATCATCATTTCACATTCTTTCCTTCTTCTCTGCTGTACACAATTCTTCCAAACACCACACAGGATTAACATTTGGATAGAGACAGAATAGTTTGACAGAAAGTATTCTTGTATTTTACAGTACAGAACATCATAATGAACATTGCTCTGAACTAGACCTTTGGATACTTATTTGTCTCACTGTTTGAGTAAGAATGTGTTTGAAGTTATGATCTAAGAGGACACTCCTGACACCTGCAAAATGAAAAATAATGGCGAGAAAAAAAAAAAAAATGTAATGATTTCATACCAGTCAAAATCTCCCAGATATTACAAAGCCCTTTATCTGTGTGACAAAAAATACTATTAATGAAAGAAAAAAGGATAAAAAACCCCAAAACACAGCCACATAAACCTTTAATAAAATGTAAGAAATGGGCCACCAAACAGATAGCGTATATTTGCTAACCTGAGGAAATATTTCCTAGTGTACACAATTACTCTTTCAGAGTGTCATGACACCTATTATGAGATACAATATTACTTGAAGACCTGTGTTGCACACTTGAAGAATAATTAGGTTTTCCACCGCTCAGTATATTACATCTGAAAGCACCAGTATTGATGGAGATAAGAGGGCAGAAAGGCAAGCTTATATCAAATTGAAATCATAAAACAGAGGGGAAAAAAAGCAAGACTGGCACAGTATTTTTCACCTCTAAAATATGTAGGCTTTTTTACCTGCTCAAGTGTCTTGGTATAATTTTTTTTAATTTTGGTTTCAGCAGCAACAATCAATTACAAATAATGCCTTTTGTAGAAAACATTAGTACATAAAACTCAGTTAATGACAATGTGTTGTCCTGCACAAAAGAATATTCTATTTTACAGAAAACTGGCCATAAACTGGTAAAAAACAACTGCATTCAGCATCAGGTTATCACTGTGCTTATAGTAAATCTCTGTATAGAATTTTCCCAAGGACTAAGTGTAAACAAGTCAGGAATTTGTTCAATCTTTTCTTAATACAAGTATAGCTACTGTAAATGTGAATTTCTGTAACAGTATAAAATCAATTCAATGAACCATATCCTGAGAACTAGATACCGACAATATCTTTGCCTAAAAATCTGAAAACTTGTGCTAATTTTTTCTCCAGCATTGCCAAATTCTGTTAACATAGAAATTCAAAACATGACAGGTCTGGTCATCTTACACTGATACTGAACCACAGAGCATAGAAGTAGAGAGAAATTACAGAGGTTACCTACTACATTCCTTGACTCAAAACTAGATCAGCTATACTGTTGTTCATAATAGCTTATTAAAGATTGGTTTTAAAGAGTTTTTCATTTCAGTAAGAGAGTAAAGATACTCTGGATGTAGATGTCCACAACTAAATGAGATTAATTAGGTTCTGCGAGCAGCAGGTTGGAAGGAAGTACTGATAAGAAAAAAACTGTAGGATGACATAAATGGGTTCAAAACCAGGACTATAGCACTGGACAGTAATAGCAACACCGAGTTTTGAGGTGCTTGCCTATTAAGTTGCAGGTAGATCTCACAATTATGTATCATTTAGTGACCATCTAAAGACTGGTGTCCCAGCAACTGGAAGAGGCTAACTGACAATAGCATACCATTATAAACTGTGATTTTAGAGGTTAAAACTAGGTAAAAGGAAAATATTGCAATACAAATTTGAGCATCAAAAGTTACAAAATTAATTACTATTCCGTAACGAAGTGGCTGAGATTGCTTCTATCCACTGCAGACAGGAACTGGATAATTATTCTTTCTGATCCAGTCTAAGTTACAAATACACATGTAATATACTTTTCTCAAGAGTAATGTCCTTTTTCTTCAGCTACATTCTGTTGATGATGAATGAATTTTCAGTTAGATATTGACAGGAATCTTATGAATTCTACTGGAAACAAAACTCCATTTAAACTCCAACTGAAATTTTCTGTTGAAGTGAATGAGACAGAACCATAAAATATATTGAGACATTTGAGTTAAGACGTTCAATGACATGCAGAATGAAATGTGAGATTTTTGCATTTCAGCTCAACTCAAATCATGCGATAAACTTGAGATACTTTGCAAGCATGGAAAATTGGGTATTTCAGTGCTTTCTGAATCCCTGCAATCTCATTTTTGAAAGTAAGTGTTTTTAAAATAAAATAAAATTTAGAAAGAAATAACAAACAACAGTAAAAAGCAAGCTAAGAGAAAGACTGGGTATTTGAAAGACCAAGTTTTAGTAAGTGGCATGGCCATTTGGCAGTGCCTCCTGGGTTTCTGTGTCAGTTTTTCTGATGTGTCATTCTGCCTGCCTGTCATTCTGTCTGCCTGATTTCCATGCAGAAAGTTAATCTGTTTGTTTTGTAGCATTGTCTACCATTTAAAACTTGTAACATCGCTTATGTGCTTATGCACAGGCACAGATCACAATGAAAAAACATCCAAAACTTTCTGATGTGTGAGATGTCATTCCCTGTCTTGAGTAAATTATGCTCTGAGTACCACACTAAAAGAAGGGGAATGGTGAAATCCCACACATACTTAATCTGCCTCTCCCACATCTTATGGCTCTGAACTACCTTACTTGGTCATATTCTGAGTGAAAGCATTTTTTTCTCCCAAAAGGCAACAGAAGAATACAAGTCAGAAGAGAGCAGGGAGGAGCAAGCCACATCCTACAGTCATGATCCAGGGCACCTAAGTAATATGTCCATAATCAACATTCCTCATCAGTAATGACTGCTGGTCATTAACTAGTGATAGCAGAACCAATCTGTTCCATCCTCAGTGAGGTGTCTTGTTGACTCCTCCCTAGCCAGGCAGTCCTAGTACTTCTAGCTGCTTAACCTGTGTTTATGTTCTCAACCTGCTAAGGCTGAAAAGGACCTAATGTTCAAGGCGCTTGATGTCACTGGTGAGAATTTAAATCATTAGGCAACTTTTAAAACCTCAAAAATCTGAATCTTTCCTGCTTCATCCGTTAGTTTTACAATGGAGCTCTGTTAACAACAATCTTTAAAGAAAGGAAGGGGGTGAATCCTTAGTAAATGGAGGAGGTTCCTCATATTTAATTCCTCCTATTTTCTTATAGGATCAACGGCCTGACCTTCAATAGGCAGTTGTCTTGTTGTGCTAGTCATCACTCTATGCATTCCACGGGTGTTACCTGTTAGCATGTGCATAGTTCCTGCTAAGTCAGAGGCAACACATACTCTGCTTTTCACTTTAGCATTATGCTACAGAGAACTCAAAACCCTCTTCAGCTCTGATGAACAGAAAATTGAAACAGTATTGAGGCCAGAATAACATAAGAGCAACAGAAACAAATCTTCGCAAATTATTAAAGACTCCTTACAGATTTTAGTTACATTTACCTTAAGATCAGAAAATTTCATATCACACTTGGAAAAAATCCATGGACTGCTGTTACCTGTATCAACACAGTGTACAGTAGGTATCCAATCTTATAAAACTCTTCTCATTTGATGCTTTTTATAAGATTTTTATAAGTGTAATTTTTATATTATGACACTCATATTGAAAGCATACCTTTTGATCATAAGAAATCTGTGCTGTACCTTTCAAGTTAAAAACTGATTTGAAACTACATTCTGTTTGTTTGATTTAATAATACGAGGCATATACAGCAATTTTAGAGACAGGACGCAGCTTGATGCAAGCAAAATGTGTCTTTATTGTGTGCCTCGTTAGCTTATATACCCTCTGGTTCCCGCATGTTACAGACCTATTGGCTACACATCTTGTTTAGACCACACCACACCACACCACCAATCGGTCACACGCATCAGTCACAATTCAAACCAACACCTCTCCAAACCAGATAACCAGCCAACAATATCAAAACCCCTCCAGCAACCACTTGACCTGCTTAGCCTTAGTAAACAAGTGTTAAGGCTTACAGGCAGAAGCCCATACATTCTTCATCCTGCAGTTAGTTTTGACTTTAAGCACTTTGTTACATCTCCACTTATCAACTAAGCTGCAGTACATCCGGGTCTGCTCTCCAGAGCAAATGCTACCCCCCTTCTTGTTGCACAAAAAGCCTTCTCCATGGAAGGTGCTATGATCTTCTGTAGGCACTGTAATAAACAAGGCAGAGGGAGCAATAAAAAGAATAAACTACAAAAGCATACACAATACAACACATACTATCAAACTCTTCACACTCATGGCCCAGTGCTAAAAGCAAAGACTCTACAACAGTTCTATTCTGCAACATAGCATAACAAACATCTAATAAGTTTGACAACGCAACATAAGTAACATTAATTTTTTAGCAAACCAACAGTCACGCTTATCCAGGGATGCTAATGCCTTCACAGCAGCAAAAAAGACAGTAAAGCATTTACCAAAGGACCAAAAATCTACCTTATCATTACAATCAGAAGTATTGGCATGAATTCCATGTTATGCTCTATGAGGTAGTCGATACTGTAAAATCATGGACCTATTAGAGGTTAAAACAAAGAGGTGCCCCAAACTACATGGGCCTCCTCTGATATGAGGGGTGATGACAGGCCATGTTCTCTGTCCCCTCAAATAAGAAACTTCCCCAAGGGTAGTTGAAAGGGGATGTTACTAGCACCCCTTAACAACCACATCAGACACCCAATCCTATCCCTATTAAAAATTTATCAGCAGTTAGAGCAGAATCTCAGTTGGCAAAGTGTCAGCCAACTGCAAGTGCAGTGTCAAAGTCTGCCAGAGGTCGTTGATCGAGGAGGTCATCTGAGTCATCACTCAGTGACTGCTGTAGGGATTCACAAAAGGGTCACACGTTCTTTGCTGGGATCCATCTGGGGCCTTTTTCTGTTGAGACGCAAGCATAACCTCTTCTCCATGTGACAAGGGATTATGGTCCCATAATCTTACCCGTTTCGGGATTATGAACCAACACTGGAGGGTTGTTTGCCCTTCAAATGAAACATCTGCATTTAAGAACAAATAAAAAAGTTAACAACATACAAGGCTTCTGTAACTGTTCCTCAGGAGTGGCACCCCCCATTCCTCCTTTCTGTTGTTGCACAATGCGCTTCAAAGACTGGTGAAAGCATTCAACCAGTGACTCATCTGTAGGGGAAGGAGGAATGCCTGTGATATGTGTTACACCTCAAGAGTTAGGAAAGTTTTTCGTTGTAGGTGGGACATATGCAGAGCCATTGTCCGTCTTTTTCTTGAGCAGGTATGCCCAAGGTGGCAAAAGCTTTGTCTGGCTTTTGTGTGTTGGGGACCATAAAGAAAGCCTTTTTCGCTACTTCGCAAACCTCCTCGAGAGCTCCCCCCCAGGGGCAATCTCGAACTTAAGCTGCCGGATCTGAGTACCTGTGAGATGTTCCATAGTCAGTGCCGCCAGAGCAGCATTATCATGGTTCTCCTAAGTAAGGAGAAGCGCTCGAAGCCCCCTTATCCAGTGTGACTCCCACAGCGCATACTGCGTCAAAGTCAGGAGCAATTGTGCTAACGTTTTAAGATCATAGGGGGTTATTACAAACATATCAAACACAGAGGACAAGATCGCAAAACAAGAAAGCCCGTGCTCGGTAACGGTACGATGCAGTTCCTTAATAACCAGAAAAGATAAGGCTTTCCCCTGTACCCCGCGACCTTAATAGACCACCGGAACCGCGACTGTTCTAGTAATATCCAGATCCCCGGGTCAGGGGGATATAAGTCCGGTTCCTTGTCCGCAACAATCACACGCGGATCTAAGGGACCTTCCTGCAGGGAAAGCATAGCATACGCGCCCAAAGACTCGGAATGCAGTGGCCCACAAGGTGGTGCTGACGGACCCGGACGCGGCAGAGAGGGGGTGCCGTTG
>VZTY01001498.1:116284-129015 GCA_013400935.1 Turnix velox
GCCGTTGTGTGGTGGGGGGGCGGGGTGTGTGCAGCCGCTATCTTCGCCACGTGTCGGTCCTCCCTTCATCCCTCCTTGTCTTTCAAGGTTTCGGAAATGCTTCTCCACCACGAGAGGAGTTGCTGAGCATCGGCATTTCCTGTCGTGGCCGAGTCCCATAGTTTCACCCCCACTTCGTCTCAGACCTCTAGAGTAAAAATTACTGACGTCAGGCATTATTTCTTATACCCACTTAAGAATCAACGTGAGATCGTGCTCTGGGACATCTTTCCCATGATCTTTTAAAATACTCTTCATCAGGTCATAAACGTCTCTTTCCGAGGACGACTCCTGGTTCCCCATGTTTCCCAAGGCTCACCTCTACTCCAGAGGGATTGCTTGCTGGACGGATCCATTTCCTTTCAGCAGCTCGCCAAAGTTCCGTGGGAATTTGCCTTCTGTCTCCACATAGAGGATTTCTAAGCTCCTCACAACATGGCACCAATTTGTAGCAACTAAGACACCAGACACAGCTCGAGGCAAGCAAAATGTCGATTTATTATGTGCCTCATTAGCTTATATACCCTGTGGTTCCCCCATGTTACAAACCTATTGGCTACACACCTTGTTTAGACCACACCAGTCGGTCACACCCATCAGTTGCCATTCAAACCGACACCTTCGAATCGGGTAGCTAGTCAACTACATAGAATCATAGAATAGTTTGGGTTGGAAGGGACCCCAAAGATCATCAAGCTCCAACCCCCCTGCCAAAGTCAGGGTCAACTCTCACTAGATCAGGCTGCTCAGTGCCCTGTCCAGCCTGGTCCTGAACACCTCCGAGAGGGGGCATCCACAACCTCTCTGGGCAACCTGTTCCAGTGCTTCACTACCCTCACTGTAAAGAATTTCTTTCTTATGTCAAATCTAAATCTACCCCCTTCCAATTTACAGCCACATTCCCCCCTGACCGTTGTCCACAGGCTCATTAAAATAATTGATCCCAGCTATGACAGTGGCACAAGATGCTTGTCACATCACCTCTTTGGTGTCTCCTTCCCTCCCACTGCCCTGACTACCTCTTTTTTTGCCACATCTTCCTTTACCCCTCATCCCCCCCACCCCGGGGGCAGCAGAGCAGCGCCTCAAGCAGCAAAAACCCTCAAGCAAACCACTTGAACTTCTTAGCCTTAGTAAAAAAGTGATAAGGCTTACAGGCAAGAAGCCCATACATTCTTCACCCTGCAGTTAGTTTTGGCTTTAAGCACTTTGTTACATCTCCCCTTATCAACTAAGCTGCGGTACATGGGGATCTGCTCTCTAAGAGCAAATGCTGCAGGCATAAAGACACTTTTAAAAACAGAGGCTTGTTTGTGCTTATTCAGTGCAAATTACCCAGCATAAATAAAATTGCAGGAAGTTTATAGCCTACTTAAATGTCAGAAAAACTATTTTAATGGCTACTAGCACACCAAAGGGTTTATGTATACTTTGAAACTAAAACATGTAACTGAATAAAAAATACCATACCTGTGTAACATTGTCAGATTTTATGTAAAATTTCAGTATAGCTACTTTTTCAGAGGTCTGTATCAGTGATGGTCAAATAACTCCCTCTTTCCAGTATCTATTTATTGACCTAATGAATTCTTCAACATTATTCAGGAAAGACTTTCAATGTGTCAAAAACCAAATAAATCAGCCTTGTTCTAGTACTGCTCACTAAGGGAAAGAATATAAATTATATTTTCAGTGGAATCAACTACAATCAGGAAGAGATCATCACACATCAACAGAAATAAATGTCTCTGAAGGCTACATTGACTACTCCTTTAACAGCATTGAACAATTCAGCAGATCCTGACGTGCATACCAGTGAACAGTGTCAGTACAGCATCTAAACATACAGTGGTCAGTCAACTTCTAATGAAATCAAAATATAGGAATCAGTTAAAATAATGTTTCATGTTCAATATACATAAGACTTCAATAGGAACTAATTAAGTATTTATACAACAAAAGTAAAATTTTCAATTAAGAGTACTTACTTTGCTAGACAAAGTTAAAACCAGTAAGAAGTACAAATTAGGAACCACTAAGTAGTCATGGGAAAAGAGATCAGATGATCCTGTTAGGCGGCTATAATTAACAACCAGCAAAGGCCAAATTAAAAAAAAATCATGGATAAAAAAAAAAAAGTAAAGCCTAAGAAAAATGCAGAGATTTTTTAACAGAACTGACCCATTCACAGAGTGGGTGAATAATGATGCATATTAACACCATGTTTAAAATAAAGAGCAAGAAAAAAACAGAGGCAGGTATATTGCTGGATTAGTAAAACACAGCACTATATGAAAATACGGTATCAAGCTTGTAGCTTCTCTGAACAATAGGGAATGCACAGGGAAGGTCAGGGAAGCAATTATGATCTTACTTTACTGCAACTATATTTGAATGTTAAAATCTGGGAATCATAGAATCATAGAATAGTTCAGGTTGAAGGGACCTTAAAGATCCCATCGAGTTCCAACCCCCCTGCCATAGGCAGGAACAATACAACATTATTAAATCCCACTTTAGTACCCAGTTACTCAGAGTTCAGACAAGTTTCCAGTGAGGAGTACCATCGGGATAGTTAGGTGTTACACATCAAATGGCCAAATTTACAAGAATGTTGAAACATTGTTAAGTTGAAGACATTCCATGCACATGCATTTCATGAATGAAAATAAGTATTTTGTTTTCAGCATAATAATAATCAAAGAGATTTATTATACAATATGGAATTCTATTGGAATAATGTCACAAAATGTGTACAGAAATCCATGGTATAAGTTGGTACATGATTGATTACAAAATAATAAAAAGCTCTAGATATAAAATTGCATCAACAATATTTTAAACTGCAGGAACCATTTACCTGTCTTAGACTAACTGCTACCACAGAACTGTGCAGTCCAGTTACATCTTGATTCACAAACTTAATCTGTATAGGAATACATGTAAGAGCACAAGCAAAGTGACACAAGTGAAAATCAAAATGACTGTATAGTTTTCAGATGTCCAGATGTAATATGCAGTCAAAATAATGATATGTTAAGGCATGAGTAGTTACAGAGGAAATGAAGTGGAAAAGTTCATGGTAAGTAAAGTTCAAAGTCCATCAACCCTTGCAGTTAAATAAATTGTCCCAAATTTTTGCAATAAATTCTGTCAAACGCAGCAAATTGTATGAGCTCTTATGAATCATGTGCAGTACTGTAGCATAAGGTCTAAATAGATTTTAAGTCTACCCTAAGGAAAAATTCATGCACATGTAAAGAAACAAAACCCATGCAAAGGAAATATTTTAATTTTTTTACTCAGCATAATTGTGTATTTTTTGCAGAAATATGTTCTCTGTGTGTGCTGATGTATTCATCATCATGAGTATTCATGAGTGTGTTCTCAGATGTATGCTAGGGATATGTGTCATCAAATTATGTTATACAGATTATGAATCATGTAAAAGCTTATGATTTTCTGATAGTCTATGGAGAAACTTGTCTTTCATATGGGGAACTAAAGTAAATGGAAACTGATTCCTGAGTTCTGTACGTATTTTGTGCTCTATGAATTTAGTTGTCTTAAATAGATTATACTGACAAGAAAACGTTTAATTTAGCACAATAGTTGCTAGTAGAGTTATGTGAAGTGGCACCTAAGTAAAGCTCTAAATATTTGCTTGCAGAAATGGCCAACACTGTTGCCTATTGACTTAACTTTACTGTACCACAAACATAACTGCAGGATATCACAAAAGCGTATTTCATTTTGTATTGTTCATACACAATGCCCAGAAGTGGGCTAGGTCATTTGCAAGCATAAAAGAATCCTCTTTCCAGGAGGTAGCTCTTCTTCCTTGTTTGGCTGTTACCTTTAATCCAAACTTAAAGCAGTTTCTGCTGATAATATATGCTTGTTTCTTGTATCTGGAAAGCTAAACACAGGCTCCTGTATTCAATCAGACTGCAGGATCAAAAGGCTCATCACCACCTGACAGGCTATGAAGTAAATGCTGCTGGAGAAAGGCTGAACTTCTGCTCTTACCAAACTATTCCTGGCTGTAAAGCCTGGCATACCTCCTCCCTTGCACAGCAGCATGCATCCCTGGCAGCTCCCACTGCTAAGGAAAACAGAAATAGCACCAGCTATTTGCTTCCAGGTTGTAAGATGCATCATTTCAAGCAACTAATCCTCATTAAAAAGGCTGTGGTAAGACCTGCTCTTGCAGGAATAGAAAAATGTGAATATGCTTTTAATTAAGGACTCATATAAAGTGATAGTAGAATTGAGACTGTGAAAATGTAATTTTGAAGTGCTGCAGATAGAGCTCACTTGTGCCACTCATGCTTCCAACTGAAGCTTGCTGAGAAAAAAAAAAAGAGGCCCTAGGGGCTTGATATACCAAGGTGCACAGCTGTCCCACAAGGTACAGAGTGCTCTTCACTGACATAGAAAGCAGAGACTTGGTTACTCCCAACCCCCAACAGAAATGTCTGGAATCAGCAACATCAAGTGCATCTTGAACTGTGAACAAAAGACAGGCACTAAAATCCTTCTGATAATGTTCAACTTCTTTGTCTGTTCCAGAGCCCCTCTGTGGCTGATTAAGAACATGCCAAAATTATACCACATCAGACATTGCTACCAACAATCTTGATATTTTTCTGAATATATTGTCCTGTACCCCGCGGCACCTCAGTCTGAATTCAGCCTCTAGCTATATTGTTATTTCTGTGATTTATAGCAGAAGAACTGACATGGATTTCTACAGCAGTATATTGCTCTGGCTGTATCCTTTCAGGCTGGGATTGCAGCCTCTTTCTTACATTTAGATATATCTGTCACATTTCATTTCATTCCCTTAAATGTCAGACATACATCACTACAACTGGTGATACTCACCTTTCAATTGGCAGTGACTCTGGCTTGTCCTTTACACTGCCATCTGTATCTGCCTTCACCAGGTCCTGCTCATGCCAGCTTGTGCTAGTCTCTGGACACCATTGCTGGAAGGTCATCTCTCATCAGATCACTGTATTTGCAGAGGAACCCAGCAGCCATGGTTAGGGAAAGTGCTCATTATACCAAATGCTACTCAGTGGTTCCAGCACTGACAGCAGCCACACTGGCACCTAAAGAGAGCTGGGTAGCAGTGCTGGGAGATAGAAACTCAACACATTTCCAAAAAAATCAAAAAACTCTGAGCAGCATCAGAATGAGCAGGTAGCCTGACACTCTCAAAACCAGGATCAGTCATTTATGTCAAGGTGCTTTTGTAATTTTAAAATAATTATTACATTTTATATGTGCATTTGTTTGCATGCATACCCAGAGGTAAAAAAATGCATACAAAAATTTCCTGGAGGCATTCAGATCTCACTGTATGAAACCTCTCAGAGTCTGAAAAGAATCAAAATGCATGCCTAAAGTGAGTGTGTTGCTCACTGCCTTACACTTTCTGTTGCATATTTTTATATGTATGTATGTATCATTTAATAAATAAATGTGCAAAATATGACATACATAAATAGCTTCTGGATTTTTAAAGATGGATGAACTCTCATTTTTCTTGTTCTGTGATGCAGATTATTTCCATATGCGCTGCTATTAACATATATCCTTAATGCTAATATGATGTTAATCCAAGTCTGCATCAGGCTTGCTTTTTCAGGTGTGAACCATGAATGCACCCATTCACACATATTACTGGATTTGCTTCTGATTTAAGATGTGGGCAAATCCAGGTGATGGTTTTGTACTGAGCACTGTATGAATTTGAGATTATCATTGCATGTATTTGTGAATTAATTCACTCTGTAGTCTTACAGAGTTTAGGGATCTAGTTATTTATTTTTACTTCTGGTATTGGTAATACTGTTCATAATAGCTGTTTGTAAAACCAGTCACAATATATACCAGGAATTCAGCTAGCTAAGACACAGACAGTTCCATAAAATCCTTTAAAACAGCCTGCATTAAAATGTTTCCACTGTGAGGCAAGAGAGAAATGCTCCTTTCTGAGTCTAAAAGTGGATATGTCATTTGGAAATCATAAGTCTCTCCCATCCCTGTTTTTAGATGATGGCTTTAAAACTCTGACATTTTTCACTGCAGCTTAAACTACTGTGTGCATAAATACATACACAGTTCTGCAGGCAAGCCATTTTTCCAAATCAAAGCAAATCAACAGCTGCTTAAAACATAGTGGTGCAGATACTTGTGGGCAAGAACAGTCTGATTTGCCCATTGCATGAGTATTGATTTTTGATTGCAGAGGTTATTCTGCAGATGAAAAGATCATAATCATACTAAGAGATGCTTCACTGGAAACTTGCACTCTATGAAACAAAGTGGAAAAAAACAGTTCATCTAACAATAAAGAAGTGGTGATTACTGCTATCTTTCTCCTTGTTCCTAGGACCCTGCTGCAAATGACCTTAAATATCTGTTCATATCAGTTCTACCTAAATAGCTGAAAGTGAGAAGCTGGACAAAAGAGGATTTAAAAAAGCACAATAAAGAACTCTCTGGTCTTGTTTCTTCATGCATCAAAAAGACTCAGCTGTAGTTGCTTTCCATCCTCCATTTCAGAACTTTGGAGAACTTCAGAACAGTGAGGGGCAGAAACTCAACAGGTCAGGAAAAAATGGACTTGTGGATTGCAAAGAAAAAAGCTACTAAAAGTTCAAGACGAGAAAGTGCTCATTTGATCTGTTCAGGCTGCACTTCAGGCCACAAGCCCTATTGGACTTGAAAGTTCCTGAAAACACCCCTATTTCTGCATCAATACATGTGTGCAAAACACTGGCCTTCAGGACTCAGTTAATTATGTCAGGATGCAATGGGAGGTGGACTGATTGCATGCTGATATACATAGGAGCCCCTAATCTTTCTATACATACACAGGACTTACGTTGTGCACACAGGCTGCACAAAAAATGCAGGTGAAGCTTCCACATTTTTCAAAATGAAGAAACTGTGGTTCTCCTGCTGACCTTTGGCATTATAGTTCCCTGTCTGGACTACTCACTCTGCAAACAGACAATCGAGGTCACTTTTTCCTCTCAGCATGAGTAGATTTAACCTCACATCTTCTACCTCCTATGAGTGTGTACTAAATGTTAGACTGCAGAAACTTCTCTGCGTGTGACATCCTTTCCTACTGAAATTGTGACAATGAAACAAAAAAAAATAAAAATTGAGTAATAGTAGAATATAGAAACATGAAGAAATTATCAGCTATTTTTGTACATAAAGCCACCAGCTTTATGAAGAAAAAATTAAGAGCTGGCATTAATCGAAGTAAAGATGAAACACCAAATTAGGGATATCAGAGAACTACCACCTTCACTCAGAGAACATTGTCCTTGGTATTTTTTGGGAAGAGGCAGATTCTGCAGGTGCCATAAGTTCATTCAGAGCATATATCTCAGAAAAGTCCTCTGCACGGACTTACAGTGAGTAATGTGCAGCCCAAGGAAGAAACTCAATCTGGTTACCTCTTGACAACAGGGTAAGCACTAAACTAATAGGAATGAGGGGACTGAAGACTGATGTGAGTCTGGTTCAAGGAGGAAACACGAGATTCTGTAGGTGCCCATGTTTCAGTTGCATGATGGAAGTACTTAGAAAAATTCTGTAGTAAGAATTCTATAGGAAGAGGTAAGCAAGTAAGATGGGTCTCTGCTGCAGTGATTGCATACACTATTGCAGGATTACTACTCCAAATGGATTAAATTTTTTGGACTGCAAAATCATATTCATCTTGTTTTCTCCCTTTTCCATCAGCTCCACGAGTCCCTCACTGCACAGCTGAAATGCTATTTGAAGAGTTGTGGAGATGGCTCAGCCCATTCCACAGTATCTTGCTGCCTGAGACAAGGGCACCTTCAACTGCAATCACTTTCATCAATTTATTCCTCTCCTTCACTGACCTTTGTGTCTGCATAGTTGTTTTTTTTTCTCTCACATATTCTCACTCTTCTCGCCAAGCTGCTGTTCCAAAGCAGATTTTTCTGTTTCTTAAATATGTTATCATGGAAATGCAATCACTGATTGGCTCAGCCAGAGACAGGTGTGGGTTCATCTCAAAGCCAGCTGGCATCAGACACTGTGACAGCCTCTGGTATCTTCACATGGATGCCACTCCCGTAGCCCCTCCTGTTACCAATGCCTTGTAATGTAGATGCAGTACAAATTGTCATTTGGATTTCATCTATAATTTGCATAAACAAAGGATGGAGGTTTTTTTTCATTTACCACATATTGTTACCAAGGTTTGTTGAATATAACTCATTAAGGCTAGAGAGCAACAGTGGTTAAGCAACAACAGAGTACTGCAGTGTGATGGTAAGCTACACAAAAGAATACAATCAAAACTGCATTATTTTCATATTCAGATTCCACAGGCTTTTTTACTTCCAGTGAACTGACCATGTCCAAATTTACAAAAGTAGTTCCTTGCCTTAGAAATGCTGCATTTTTGAGTATTCCACAGTCCTTTCTCTTGTCCTAAGAAATTGGTTTATCTTTCCATGTTCTTTATTGTGAAGAAGTACACACTCTCATTTTCTCAAATTGCTACAGATTTTCAGTTAATAGAAAGCTTTGAACATAAAGTGGTTTTAAATTATAATTGGGTCCAGCTAAGTTAAAATGGATGCCTCCTTTGCAGTGAATGTAGAAAGAGGCTTTCTTTGCATTTATTTGAGAAATTTAAAGCGAGCTATTGATAAAAACTGCAGTTGACTCCATACATAATTGTGTTTCCTTCTTTAGGAATTTCAGTAAAATTTTTTTTCTCCAGCATCAGCTTTAAAGTGCACCTGCTTTAGATGAAAAGGATGAAAGTAAAAAATAGTTTCTAAATTATGAGTAGGATGCAGGTTCTGATTGCACATGGCTGAAGATGTGATAAAGCTATATTTTTTAAGCTCCCCGTGGTTAGCTTCATGATACTGCTAGATACTCTGCTCTATATACCTATTTGAAAAACTGGCTCACTGGTGGGGAGAAAATGAGCAGTTTTTCTTTTCCATTCTCCAAAACTATGACTTTTTCTTGAACTGGCATTAATACTAGATCCTCTTCTATTTCTATTTTGAAGAACAATGGGCCAAAGAGATGAGGATTTACTAAAATATAATGCAGAGCATACAGGAAAACTCTGTGTGAAACAGGGAATTACAAGGTTATTAGGGAATGGCCATGGTTGATGAGGCGGTTACGGCTTTGTAACTCAAACACCAGAGGCAGCCTGTTGTGGAGCAAAAATACATGTACCAGCATGTCTCAACAGAAGATGTCAAAACAGTGCTTTGCCTTTTAACCAGTGTTACAGAGCTAGCTGCATCTGTGTCTTTTCAGTATCCTCTGACTACATTCCTAAAATGTTAGGTGTCTTACCTTTGGGTATTGCAAATGTTTATCACTCAGCTTAAGCATAAAGCACTGCCACATCTAGTAATACCAATGTATTCTGTGCCTAATGGTGCTCAGGAGGGGGAATGATTATAAGAAACTGGGAATGCAGTGGGTGACACAGTTCCTCTCTGGCTTTAGCAGTCTCCAACCATATAAATTCTTACTCCTGTGACTGTCTCTGATAGCCACATCCTCAAATCTCAGTGCTGCAGTGCTGATCAGGAGCTTTTAAGCCAAAACAGTTTGAAGATTTGTTTACTTGTTTGTTTGGGAATTGGAACAAAACAGCAGGCAAAGCTCTTTTGAAACTGACATATCCCATCTCATCTTCTGCTTTCCTTCAAGTTAGATAAGCATTTCTCTTGAGTTACAGAAAAATAGCTGAGTCAAAGCACATTCATGTCTGCTTGTCCTAGTGGCCTCTGCCTTCCTTAAGATGCTATGAATTCCTCTGCATTTGCTGAGAGTTTCTGGGCATGGTTATCATAGAGTTTCAACAGTTTCCTTGCTTCAGCCTCCAACTGTGAAGCCTTTGGGGCTTGAAATTGTTTTTCGAGTTTTTTGTTTTGTTTTGTTTTTTCTTGGACTGCTGAAAAATCCATACAGCAGAAGTTTATTCAGGAGAACATCACATAATATGGGTTCAGTGACTTGGAAAGCTACACCTGTAAGATCCTTCTCATGAGTTCTCCTTGCACTTGTAAAAGTTTTTTGTGTCTGTTGTCACTAATGTTAAAAGCATCGTTATTTACTGATACAGTGCAAAGTCTTTTAATGACATCTCCTCTCAAGGCAAAAACATACTATCTTAAACACTGTCTCAAAATATATGATTTTATGAAAGGGTGTAGTGAAAATAAAAGGCGTAAGAGAAGAAACTCAGACTGAGCTGACAATTATGAGAGTTATCATTCAAGCTACCAGATTTTTCAATTTAATGAAGCTGTTACACTTGGCTAGTTTCCAAGGGATAAGTGGCATGAGTGAATAATGCTTGTTTCTCTGGGTTCTCAGAATACTTAAATCAGTCAAAA
Organism: Turnix velox; assembly: GCA_013400935.1. Lineage (NCBI taxonomy): Eukaryota > Metazoa > Chordata > Aves > Charadriiformes > Turnicidae > Turnix > Turnix velox. The sequence continues at coordinate 126,766 of VZTY01001498.1, forward strand.
GGCACATATGAGATATAGCAGCTGAGACACAATAAAATCTTAGTTAATTTCTTTTCTACAAAAAGATATTGTTCTACTAAGGTGAGCAAATTGCCCTAACTGTAGAAAATGGAGGTGCTTAGTTATGGGACAAGTTAAAGAAAATAGAAACCAAACTTCACTAGAAAATAATGAAAATATTAGAAAATAAAAAACCACAAAATTTGCATCAAGAAATTGATTTCTTTGTGTACTGGTACTGAATTCAGTCAGCATAAGATAGAAGGCTATTAGACTCAACAGTCTAATAAGAAAAATTCCAAAAAAACTTGTTTCCAAGTCCCACGCAGTATAGGTAGCTCACAGATTTTTTTCCATCATCAGAAAAGCAAGTGCCAACACACAGAAAGGAAAAATACTGCTTTATGCAGGAATGTGAACAACATTTCAGGAGTGATTAAAGAAAAGGCAAGGGACAAGTGCGAAGGCAGAGTAGTTCATGAGATGAATATACTGTTGATTATCTGAAATTGCCATATGACCTATCAAAAACAACTGATTTTCTTCTTTTTTTTTTTTCTAGTGGTGAAAACAATGAGCCTTAGTTTCATAGAAATTAATCTTTAGGAAAACTATTTTTATTATGAATGCAATGGTTTTCTCACCACCAGAATATTTGCACATGCACTGTTTTACACATTTGCACATGTAAGCAGTTTACTGCCACAGATACATGGAGACAGCTGTATAACACAAAAAGTGAAAATACCCAAAAAGGTTTTCTCATAAAGTTTTGGAAATTGTATTTCAGAAATATGTCTTCCCATAACCTGAGGTAATTTTTATTGTTTTGAAGTTAGAACTTTTTCTGCCTGCTGGAGTTCTACAGGAAGTTTGAGCACATACTTAGCTTTAGCTTTTGTAGTGCCTCTGTTGACTTCACTGGGATGTGTCATAGCCCAGGTTCATAACATGGATCAAAATGTAGCTTGCAGACAGAAAGCAGAGAGTGGGAATAAATGGCCAATTTTCGATCATAGCAAAGGTAAGGGCCTTGGCCTCAAGGTGCAAGAGGATGTGTCATGATGCTTAATGATCTGGAAGCAACTTTTGCAGATGCCACAGAGATGCTTAGGATGGTCAAGCTCATGCTGTACTGTTAGCTTCTTCACAGATGGGCAGTATGGTGACAATGAAATATTTTAGTATTTTTTTCATAAATAAAAACTACCCTTGAAGAAAGGGGGAGGAAAAACTACAATACCTCAGCAAGATTCAAAATTAATTAACAATTCATCAAGACAACATAGAAAAATACCTAAGCACTAGTCTAAAAACTCAAATATTGGGAGATATCTGATATATATAACTTACATTAGGAAATCAAATATGTTAAGAATGAATGAGGAATTGGTGATCTTAATGGAAACTTAGATAAACATTTGGTCTAATTCAATACTATGAAGTCATACTTAAAGTAGGCAAGGATCCTCAATGAGCAAGTCCAAAAATTTTCTAGCAAAGAAATTCAAATTGCTTTCCTAAAAATAGTAACTTCAGCTTGATACTTCCATTTTTAAAATCTTCTCAAAAGGAAAGGTAAGTCAAATTATATTTATTCAAGAGGTGAAAATATTTATTCAAGAGGTGAAAATACTGTTTCTAAAGCTGTTGATATTCTTTGAAATAAAATACATCTGAGTGTTTGAGGGACTGAATCCTTAAGCTGGACAAGTGGGACCAGACATTTTGCTGAGTCAAAGTGATTGTTTGAAAGAACAATGAGAAAAGCACTGCTGTTGTATCAATTATTTGATGCATAACATTGCATTAGCAATTCAAAACAAAAGGGGAAAATTCTAGCTAGAAAGATACAACATCCTTAAAAAAGAGGATGACACCAGAGCAGAGAGAAGCAAAGGGAGTCTCCAGGTTGTGCTGTGCACTTCACTGCACAGTGATCACCAAGAGCACAACTGCATTTCTGATACAAATGACACAGAGTTGATTGGAGGCAACCAACATGGCTTCACCAGAGGAAAATCATGCCTGACCAACTTGGTGGCCTTCTATGATGGAATCACATCATTGGTGGCAACTGACATCATCTACTTGGACTTGTGTAAGGCATTTGACATTGTCCCATATGACATCCTGGTCTCCAAACTGGAAAAGAATGGGTTTGATGGATGGACCACTTGCTGCATAAGGAGCTGGTTGAATGGTCACATTCAGAGATGCAGTGAGGGGCTCGTTGTCCAACTGGAAACC
>VZTY01001499.1:0-15753 GCA_013400935.1 Turnix velox
TGAAAGTTGTTGAGAGGAATAAAATACAGTAACATTATAACACTTTGACACCTAATTTGACACAACAGAACATACAGACAAATTTTAGTACTGCTGATCATGCAGAAATCAGTGTGGTCATCTCCTTCCCTGTTTCAGAGATACAGACTTAGAAGATGAAACAGTTTTATAAGGTACTTTTTTTAATTCTTGGACAAATCTGAGAGATGTTCAAGTTTTATGTAAATCTGGGGTGATGGACACACCAGACAGCCCATCAGAACAGACAATGGCACTGGAAACTTCACCTGTTTGTTAGAAACAGCTTCTGAAAACTCCATCTTGAGCTTATTTAAGAAACTGGAACAAAATAATTGTGAGATTTAGATGACTATGCTGGGGAGACGCAATCCTCACACTAACACAGGGAGTGTGAGAGAGACAGAATGAAAACCAGTTCAGAGAAACTGAAGATGCTTCACTTTCATCTCACACGAACTTCAGTAGTCATTCTTGATAATCCCAGTGTCATAGTTGTCAGTATCATTAAAGGCAATCTCATGGATGAGAAACAAGAACTGGTAGCCTTGAGGCCTCCCAGCAGTCAACAGTCCCTCTGAGAGGTCACGTTAGGTCTGTAGATACTCTCCTTTGTCAGAACTGTCCTTGATTCCATCCTTTTCTAGGACTTTCACCTGTCAGCTTTTCCTTCTCGCTGTGAACATGGTTCAGGTTCAGTCAGTTCTGGTGCTGACCTTGCTCTTGGACCACTATACAAGGCTAGGAACTGCTGCTCTGCAGGTGGAAAAGCTGGAAGGACAAGTAAGATAGTATTAGAAGTGGGAAGTGGTAAAAATCATTATGTGATACTCATTTCCCTATCATCAGCCATCAAAACGACACATGTCTAAGCAACCATTCACTACTACCTGATAAGCACTTCAAAGGTATGAACTACAGTCCTGTCAAATAGATGTCCAAGCTAGATAGGATAAATTGCCCTCTGAAATTAATTCGCTCTTCAATAACCCCAGAGAGAAACTGCTTTATAATTAAACACCTATCTAAGATGTTTGAGTTAAATGAGGTATCCATTTGGACTTTTTCTTATCAATTTATAGATCAAAATAGTTTTATTTCTCTAGAGACTATGTCCAAACTTCTTGGCATTCTGACAATAGTGTAATTTGAATAGTCAGAATTTATAAACCAAAATTTGGAAGGTAGACTAAAAATGTAGGCAGTTTCCTGAAATTTCCTTCAAATCTTTTCTGTGATTTGTAGGTGATCTTTAAAACAAGATCTCACTGCCACATGAGGTCTGCTTGAGTCAGCTCTTCTATAGCAGATATAAATGCCAGTCAACCCAGTTCATGGTTTCCTGACTTGCTCACAGATACTAGATTAAATTCTGCATTGCATATGGTTTACAAGGATTCATTTGGAGCATGTCTTCTTTTTTCCTCCTTTGTAAACTGTGAAAAACAGAAAAACTCACAGAGAAAAGGTTGCTAGTCCATCCTCACTCTATGTTCTCACCTGATGGGTAGGATTATGGCTGTGGCAGCCCTTTGTTTTTGTTTTACCAGTAAAAGAAATAAGTACAGCCTCTTTGTCCCTCATGAAAGTCAGATTGTTGGACAAGTGAGAAGGGTACATTCTTGATCATTGTGATTAGAAGAATTCCTGTGCGTTTGTTCTACCAGTAGTGAAAATCATAGAATCATAGAATAGTTTGGGTTGGAAGGGACCTTAAAGATCATCTAGTTCCAACTCTCCTGCCGTAGGCAGGGACACCTCCCACTAGATCAGGCTGCTCAGTGCCATGTCCAGCCTGGTCTTGAACACCTCCAGAGAGGGGGTGTCCACAACCTCTCTGGGCAACCTGTTCCAGTGTTTCACCACCCCTGAGTATGCTAGAGATTGATTTCAGAGGAAAACATGAAAAACTATTTTTTGTTCAGCTCATACTTTTTTATTTCTTGTGCAGGCTCCAATATGTCTCAGATTAAATATTTAAGGCATGCTGCCATCCAGGCACAAGCTTTGAATCAATGGAAATAAAGTTTCTACAAATTAATATTTTAAATAATTTATTTTGAAGTCTAAATTACAGAACACTGAGTAATTAAAGCAGAATGTCACTATCTTGCTTCTCATTAGCAGTAATTTTATTCAAGGTGTCTCTGTGGTGTGTGCTTCTGAATACACAGTTATTTTAGAATGTATCAGTTACAACTCTGTGACTCTCTTATAGCAAGGCTGAATGATCAAGGTTATAGACTCAGGTTATTTGTGGATGGGCATGAATTCACCTGTAAATAGGAAAAAGAAAAAAAAAACCACCTTTAAACTGTGCCATACAATTCAAGAGCATGCATGTTCCTCCAAGCACAGCAAATGTGTATGGTGTCTGAAACTGCCTTAAGGAAAACATTCTGAATCTTCAGAGGTCTAAGGGAAGAGATGTAGCTCAGCAGATTAGAACAGTGTTTGGCATGGACTCGTCAGAGCTCTCAAGAAACAAGGATTGTTGATGTGGACAATTATACTACCTACTCCTTAAAGTCAACCCAGCTTAGCCATAATGATCTCAAGCATCTCTGTAGCATGGGAAGTTGAACTCATTCAAATTGCCAGTCTGGCCTTCAAAACTCAATAGTAGATTAAGAGCAGTGTTAGCTGTTACAATAGACTTCCCTTGTTTGTTATTTTTTCATGGGAAGAACTGCTGCAAAATAAACATAAGCACTGTGAAACTTTTCTTAAGGACAGCAAATACATCTTAGTAATAACTTTGTACCCTACATAAGCAATTTTCCATCCTATCAAATTAGCATAATTTTTAATTGAATCTTATAATCTTCCTTTTTTTCTGTTTTTACTAATGCATCTAAAGTATAATCACATTAGTCTCTCTCATAAAGCACGACAACAGAATACTAATCAGACAGCAATAAAATACAATGTAGAACTATTACCTGAAGAACATTAAATTTTTTCTGGGTTCAAAGCCCTGATTTTGTCCATTTCCTCTGCAGTTTTTCTCCTTACTCCTGCTGTCACCCTCTCAGCATAGATGAACAAGGAGTTGCTTTCTTGAAGAAATCTAATCCCAGACATGGATCATGAGATAAATTGTTGCAGATTGTTAGCAATAATAACAAAGTTGTTGTGAGAATTTACTCAATATTAGGCAGATTTGTAAGGATTTTAATGCATAAGAACATAAATACAAATCTTGTCACACACCATCGGTATGATTTCAGTGAATCTCAAATGAAAGTGCTTGCTTTAGAGCTGTCTTCTGTCTCATGGTTTCTCCTCATGAATGCCATCTCCTCTCTTAAACTCATCACAAGAGAAGTATCTGGGTATCCTTCATCTTACTGATTTTTGTCTTATTTACTCATATTTCTGGATAACTCAGACATTTTGAAAATTACAGTTTCACTGTCAATGAGTCATATGTGTTAATGAGAGTTTTGGAAAGTTCTGTGTCTCAGTTCTGTAGACTTTTTCCACAGCATTTGAAAGACTTGTATTTTGAAAGTTTGAAAGTAAATCCTCTCATCTGTGGTGTTCATGTTTGAATTTCTATCTGTCAGTGGAACAATCTTTCCAATGACACCTGAACCTTTCAGTATTGAAGGAAAAGCCACATTCTACATACACAACTTTTTCCTCTGTCTCTTTATCCTAATTTCCTTTTCTTGATCATAGAAATACAAGCTAATTTTGGTCTTAATTTTCAAATTCATTTTTTATAGCTTTCCTTCTTGTCTCTGTCTCTCTTACCACTGTGAAAAGTAGTAAAAAACTGATTTTTCTCCCATCTCAACCTGTGTTCTTATCCTCAACACATCATATTTTCAAGTTTTCTACTTCTTGCTTTCACCCAAGCTGTGTGAGAAATATCACAGGTAAACCAACAAAGCTTCTGCATTTTCTCCTTCAGTTTTTCCTAGAAATAGTCTATATTACTCATTCTGTACACCCTCTAAGATTTTTCTTCATGCCATAGCTTCTTCTCTCTCTGCTCCAAGTCAGAAGTCTGATACGGCTCAGCTGTAAAACCTTGGCTAACACTACAGAGGAAATTGGTAAGCTGTGACAAAGAACTGAGAGAAAGGCTCTAGAGCAGAGATGTGGATGTTAACAAAGGTAAAACTATTGACAGAGAAAATGCTGTTGAGTATTATTTGCAAAATTCAAGAGGGAAAATATTAGCACTGAAAACTAGAAGATCCCAAAGCAAAAAGCAAGGAGCTGGTGGAAGATGGCAATTAGGCAATCATTTTCATATGGAAAATCTATTTTAATGAGTAATAAAGGCACCTCCTCTGCTCCAGAATGATGCCTGCCTGGCCAGCAGAGTGGCTTTTGAGGACTCCAGAATGATGCTTAGGCTATCAGCTTACTACATCATAAATAATAGCCTTACTATTAAAGCTGTATATATTTATATTGTTGGTTAGCCCTAGTAGGCAGCTAAGCCCCACACAGCGCACAGCTTGCTCCCTCACCAGCAGAATGTGAATCAGAATGGTGAAAATATGGCAACATATCAGCTACTATAAAACACTTTAAATTCCAGCCAAAGCTATCACATTAATTTTTTTTACTTGTTCACCGAGTTTCTTTTCATGAACATAGAGATGCCCAATTAGTATGCCCAAAAGCAATTTCTTTACCATCCATGCAAATCCTCACAGAAAATTATCTACATCCACAACATGCATATATATAAGTATGCATACTTTTAATCTGAGCTGTTCATTTAGGCTTGCTTTTTGAAAAAATATGTGCACTTGCATAGTATAATGTATATCACACTAGAGTTGAAATTATTGAAATGACTTACACGAATCTCAGTCTAGACATGGTAATGATGAGAGATTCATTTCTGAGTTCAACTTTTGTGTCTAAACTGTCTGAAGCAGGATAAGTTAAATGCCAGTGCCTTGTGTACTAAGATTGCGATAGGATTCCTTTATTTTTTCTTACTGTTCTCTCCTCTATCATTACCAGCCTTTCCACTTTTGTTTTATTAGGCATCAGCTTTTTGTTAAGAGGTACTTTAAAACTGAAAGAGTCAATAAAGTTACAAGATGCTTGTTGCTAGCACAGGGAATTAGAATCTGGATGATTGTTATGTTATCTTCTAATAAACTCTCAATCCCCTCAATTAGGAGATCTGACATTTCATTGTGCAATGTGAAGCATCCAGCACAATAGAGTGTTCATACCTGATGAAAGTCACTGGCTTTTATCACAAGAGAAGTAATACATCTCTGAATTTTGATCAAACAATATCTTTACTTTTTGCCAATTTAAATGGCACTTTCTGATATAATTGGACAATTTCTTTTTACTCTTTCTTTTAACTTAATTGTAATGTTAGCTTAATGCAAAAGTAAACTGTTAAAAAAATGTGGTTCTTGGATTTCCATCACAGTCTATTAAATCTATCTACAGTCCTTCAAAGGGAATAAGGAAATGGAAAGTTTAGAGGAGAGGAGGCAAATTAATTATTTTATTGGATTTCCCTACCCTGCATAGAGAAAAGCTGACAGAAGAATTCTCTATCACACAAAAGAAAATCAGGTCAACTGTTCCCACACCCACAAAAATGATTGGTTATAGGTTGAAAAGCCTTTTGCAAACATAGAAGATCACATTATTACAGTTATTTTTTTGTAGGGAGATTGCTATGGCAATTCATAAAAAATCTTGATGAGATAATATTTGGTACAGTCAATTATACACTACAGTTCTGGTATGGGATTATAAATTAATCCAAATTCATTGAATTAAATCCTCAAAAAGCCCCAAACCACACACAAAATGGAAAATAAAAATTGAAACAAACGAGAAGTAGGGTTCTTGTGGTTTTTTCGGAGAACTGAGAAGTAAGTTGATTGAGGAGAAGTGGAAAGAAGAAGATGTGGACAGACAATAAGATTTCTTGATTTATTTTTTTAGACTGCCCCAAGCATGGAAAAAACAGTCACAAGAGTGAGACAGTGAGGTCTGCTAAAACATGAGCTTTAGCATGTTACCATGGGGAGAAAAGCACATCCAATAACATGGGATTTGTTTGGATAGATTTTCCCCTCTATAACCATTCCACTCACCAATTTTCATAAAAAATGCTAGAACCTCATACTTCTGAGGCTTCAATGCTTGTTTAAAATTTGCCTGAGACAAACTGGGGTGAAAATATGAGTCAGTCTTCTGGAGAAACAAAAAACATGCTCATCTATTCTAACTGTAAAATATAAAACCTATTAATCCCATTCAGATAAGTAGACAGAAAGAATTTCAGGAATAAATAATGACAAAAATTTGATAGATATCTTTAATAAGTTTATAGACTTTCTAGGTATTGGAAATATATCTAGTCTATCTGCACTTTCAAAAAGTATTTGATGAAGTGACCCACAGGAAATGGATTCAGCTAAAAGTAATGTAAAATGTAGAACAAAATCAGAGAATTAGACTGAATAGAACAAAAGAATACAAACCAAAAGTGAAGAAAATGTAGAAAATCATTAATATTAAACAGAATCACTGCAAAAAATACTCAGAGTAAAATAAAAAAGATTTTTTTATAAGAAATGACCAAGGGAAAATGACCAAGGCTGCATGCAGTAAGTTGTTACCATATATTGTGGTAATGGAATTAAAAAGGAGAGATAGTCAAAGTCTTAGGGGACATATTCTCTCATGCCTCTGGAAAATACAATGTCAAAGACCTGCTAGAACACAAGGACAAAAGAACCAAAGTCTTGAATCTAAAATAACTTTTCAGCATTTGCTATCAATTTCAAATTCAGATGTACTTAAGAAAGTAAAAACAAAAAGCAAAAACCAATTTTTTTTCTAGAAATAATGTCTTTCTTTTAGCACATTACTGAAACAGCAGTGTTAGCTGCACTGGCTAGAGGCAGAAACCCATCTTCATCAATATGCTTTGTTAAAAAAAGACTGAGATTATAGAAAAACACTGTTTTATGTGAATTACTTATGAAAATGTCTGTAGAGTTATGGATGCATAATTCTGTAAAGAAATTATTTTAAGTTCTGTCTTTCTTAAAAAAAATGCTTGAATTGGCATAGTTGGTTAAAGGAAAGTAGTTTGCTTGATACTCCTTTTGCCAAAAGTAAATAAAATAAATTAAGTTACACCTGAGTTATTCCAATGCCACTGTGACTTGCTACTCAGGGCAAGAAAGAGAGTTTCTTCTCAGTTTAAAAATAATTGAGGTTTGATGAATTCTCTCTAACTAAAAGTCTTTTGAGTGGAATCTGTCTGTATCTTTGATTCAGTCATTCTGTTGTTTCTTGGTATTCAATTTTGGTATAATTTTCAAGAAATTGATACAACAGATTGTTCTCTGGTAATTTTATTTTTAAAGAAGTGAGTCAAGACAAAGAGAACTGTATGCCATGCTGCCATTGGTGTCCTGAGTTTACCTTCCAAAACCCATTAGTAATCTCCTACAGAAGTATTTTGCTTCTATTTTAACTACAAAGGCAGCAATTTCTAAGTTCAATTTCAGATTTTCATTTCTATCCGTACTTTAACCAAATCTAGTAGTGCCTGAAGAGAGTCACCTTTCTATAATAGGCTTAAAAAGGTTATTTTCTTTTGAACTGATAACAAAGACATCTTTCTTAAACAGCACAATTTTCATAGTATTTGGACCAGTACTTACTAATGTGTTTGTCTGACTAATGTTCATCAGCTTGACATAGTCTGATATGGGCAATATGGGCTTTCTGTAGACTTTTCTCCAGCCCATGGTGTACAGGAGGAAATGTGGTCTGAATTATTGTGCAAGCTGCTAATGCACTTACAAAAAATCAAGAATTCTCTACCTTTATGTAGAGTAAATATCTTTATGATGATGTCTGTAACAGAGTGAGCAGTGGGAGAGATGAGATTTGCTGCAATTTCACATTATGTTCCAAATATTTTTGTCTGTAATGATGTGTTGTATCCTGTTATTATTTTATATGCTGCTTAAACATTCTGTTACATCCTGTAACAGGCTCAGTATTTGTGAAGCAGCAAAATGTTGTTTGCAGGCTGTTTTTTTTTTCCATCTCTACAAGCCTTCAGATGAATATTACCTCAAAGTGCTTCTTTTCTGATGGGGACTCAGGTAAACTTCCTTTTGGCTGCTGCATCCCCAGAAGAGGGCAAATGTTGCTACTATCCTTTGACTTAGTGCTGAGGAGCCCATAGGGCTTTTAATGTATAAATGATTAAGGTAATAAAAAATTATTGCAACATTTAAAGCAATAATGTTGGCCCAGATGGAGACTCCAGGTCAGTGAATTCATAAACTGCTGAAAGATGTGAATGTAAAACCAGAGGGACAGTAATTCTATACTTGCCACTTTCTTGGACTTTTTCTCTCAGCATTTATGTCATTGTCCTTTATTTTTGGCAGAAAACTCTTCACTGGAGTGAGAGCAAGTTGTGAGGAAGAAGAGGAGGAATAGTGCCAAGAAAACAAGGTCTCTGGTGATTGTTCTTGAATGGCTGTCCTCCATGGCACAGACTGAAAAAATGCAGAAATATGTGTGAGGCTGGTTCTGGGATATTCTGTATGAATATGAAGATCAAGTGGAATGATTTATGTCATGTTGGAGTTCTTCTCTCTCTCCCATCTTCTTCTCCCTCTCCCATCTTGGTTTGAGCTTCCTGCACACATAGAAATTGTTGACAGAGAACCCAAAATTGTTGATGCTGCATCTGGTCTACCAGGGCTGGTTCCAATTTAAGTTCGTACTCTAGATTCCTTGATCAGAAGAAGCCAGTCTTGTGGCCTAATTCACCTTTCTCTCCTACACTTTTTGGATGTCATTCAGGCTTTCACCCAATGAGAAAAAAGTTCCTCTTTCCTATTTTGCCCTGGGCATCCTTTTTTATCTATTCAAATTGAGTAAAATCACAGCAAGGATCTTCTCCTAATTTCTATCAGTAAATGGAATTGATAGAGATTATTATAAATAATTAAAGGATGATAATTAACAAGTCATAAACATATTAATATTTCAGGGTTTTGACAATATCTGACAAGTGCAAGAGCATTGAGTATGAAGGGCCATCTGCCTGAGTCCTTTATGAGCACTCCTGTCTTCAAAGCATAAAATTTTTCAGCCTTGATGAATGCTGAATTTTTTTCAGATTTGACAAGCATTTTTCAGGATATTTATAATATCAGTAAAGACCCTGAAAAATCAAACCATTCTGCTGAAATATCTGACCTCAAATCCAAGCCCACTGCACTTTTTTCCACTTGACAGACCCTCATTCAACCTCTGGCTGAAATATTTTCAGGACAGGTCCCCTACATACAATAGATCAGTAAAAAAAATATATAAATCTGTTTTATCTGCTGATAGGTGGAATTTAATTCAGGTGAGTAATGATCACATTCACTCACCACAGATATCTCTGCTGTCACATCGACTTTTCACTGTGATATATATATCCTTGAGCCTTTTGGACAGTCAACTGCAAGAGCTATTGCAAAAACCAACTCAACACTCTAACTCAGAAGAAGAGTTTGTGAGGCCATATGCAAATCTTCCTCCTAAATTTCAACATTTGAAGTTAATCATTTTAAATAAAGCAATGATTGCTACTGGACAAGGATGTCACTATGTTTCCCAGTCATATCTCCTTCACTGCTTACATTTCCTCAACTTGACACATGTAGGAACCCAAATGTAAGACAGCTCTATCTGTAACTGCATATGAAATTCTGGTTTGGGTGCCAGTCTTTACCTCAGGTAACCCTAGAGATGGGCTGATTCAGAACACAAACTCTGGGTGAGTCAAGCACAATTTCCAAACCCACTTCACACTGATTTTAGAATTTCTTTCAATATTTCTCATGGCCGAGTAAAGATGCAATTGGAATTTCTTTTTATAAAAGCAAACATAAAAAATTTCTAAAACCTGAACGGAACAAAAATTATTAAGGAATAATGATGAAAAACTGAGATTTAATCCTATTTTTAGGTCCAGGTGGCTGATTCTAGTCTTTATGATATTCTATAGTGATGGTATGCTGTTCATGGTTTGTCCTGGATTACTCATTAATTGGGCACTAATTTTTATTCAACCAGAGCTCAGTGACTGAATGAGTTACCTTGCACAGAGTTACTATGCTTAAGTAAGCCATGACAGGGGAGGAAGTAAGTAAGAACTGACAGGGAAGGAAGAAGACAGTTCACAGTGAAATGAAAAAGTGGCAGGGCATGTTGGTGAGCAAAGGGTACAGATGATTTGGACAGAAGAGACATGGAAAACAATGAAATAGGGTTGAAGAAGTGCTTTCCAAGTGTCCATGCATCAAGAAAGAAGGACCTGCAAGCAAATCCAGGTTAGACAGGATGATGGGGTAAGTTTTCAATATTCCAGCTGGGAACACAGCAGCGTGTGTCAGTGTCCCTTTTTAGTGCCTGTACAAAAATACATGCAGCATTTCCAGACTGGAAAAATTATAAACATTGCACCTATGCCTAAAAAGGGTAGAAAGGAGGACTCTAGGAACTATTGACCAGTCAGCCTCACCTCTGTGCCTGGGAATACCATGGAACAGTTCCTCCTGAAAACTATGCACAGGCCCATGGAGGACATGGGGTGATTTGAGACACCCAGCACAGCTTCACCAAGGACAAGTACTGCCTGACCAGGCAAATGGATTTCTGTTGAGATGGGAAGAGCTATGGAAGTATTTTGTATGGACTTCTGCAAGGCCTTTGACACAGTCCCCTACAGCATCCTTCTCTCAAAATTGAAGAGACATGGATTTGATGGTGGAGAGTTCGGTGGGTGATGAATTGGTCAGATGGTTGCATTTAGAGGGTAGAGGATTCGAGGATCACAGCACAAACCAAAAAGACAACACTATTGGTACCTACTTCAGGCCACCTAGTCATGTAGAAGCAGATGAGGCCTTCTTCGGGCAAAGTGAAGGGAAGGTTTATAAGCCCTTATCCTCATGGGGGACTTCAATCTCCTCAGAATACACTGAGGAGACAATCTGACAGAACAAAACCAATATAGGGTGTTTCTGAAGTGCACTATTGACAACATCCTGACATAAGAGATTGATGATAGACTAAGCTGATGATGAGAGATGATCTGATGACTCTGATACTTATAAACAAGGAAGAACAGGTCAGAGATCTTAAAGCTGAGGACATCTCGAACTATTTGCAATAGTGAAATTCAGGATCATGACTTGTGTGAGCAGGGCAAAAAGCAGGAAGCAAAATCAACAAATCTGGACTTAAAGAGGAACAGACTTTGGCCTTTTCAGGGAAATCTTCCATGATTCTATGGTCTATCCTTTGAGATTCTCTTCAAGAGAACTCAAGGAGATTTTCAAGCATCACTACCTCCAAGCTCAAGTGATCATCAATCACTTATGTCAGGAAGTTGTCAATTCTGATGTGCAGGAAGGCAATAGAAGGTGCCAGAAGTCCTCTCACTTGATGAAGGGGAGTAAAGACAATAGAGCTAGACTGTCCTCAGTGGTAATCAGTGCAAGAATGAAAGGTAATGGCACAAACCAGAATAAAAAAATTACATTTAAAAAGGTGTGTTTGTTTTTCTTTTATTATAAGGAGCACAAACAGGTTGCTCAGAGTAGTTTGAGAATCTTTGTCTTCGAGGTATTAAAATTATTTTGGCCCTGAGAAGCGAGCTCTCCCTGACCCTATTTTGAGTGAGGGGCTGCACTAGATGATCTCAGGAGGTCCTTTTCCACCTCTACCATTCTGTAATTCCATGATCTTGTTCCTGCTCAGCCAGGCACTCTGTCCAGCTGCATGTGCTCTGTTACAATCAATAGAGCTGTTTCATCTAAACCCCACACTTTCAGTAAGAGCACCTGTTTCTTTGGTTATTTCTCATTTATAACTGCTGTTTGTGTAACATATGGGATCACTCAAGGGCCCTGTTGCTCAAAGGAGAATTCTTAGTTCTTACTTTACCTCACAACCTTTGTACTTCATCACTGCAAGCCTTCTGTAGGTTGGGGAGGACATTTACTCAGGCAAATTGAGACATAATTAACCGTTCCCAATTTTAGTACCTATAAAAGCCATTAATTTTCCTCAGTTTTCTTCTTCCTCTGTTACTGAGACACCAAAAAAGAAAATCCTATTTTTGTCTCTCTTTTCCTTCCTTCTGCTTTTCCCCGTTGTGCTTAGACACAACTGCAGTTCTTGTCCCTGTGCATACATATTCATAGTGAGTTCAATATGTGACTCCTAAATAATATATAAACATTGTTTCCCAAAACTTTACTGATTCAAGAGAGACAGGAGTTTATAAAAGTATGAGCATATGGGCAGAAACTTTTTTACATCTTACATGGCTACCATGCTTCCTGTGATAAGGAACTCTGCATCATGGAATGTAAAAACTACGGAGCATTTCAAGGATCCTGGTGGTAAGAGGAGTGCTGTGGTAAGAGAAGGATACTGGTAGGATAAATCATGTGTACTGCAATCAGATGAGTATAATTGGTTCTGTCTAGAAGTTACGCTCTCATAAGCAAGCCCTAGATGCCAGGAATACAAAGGCCATTTGATATGTGCTTGCAGCAGACTGAGACCAGCAATGTGGTTTCACATTATGCTTCATAGGATCCAAATGGTTGTAGCCCTGCTGCCATCCTGCTTCACTTTGGCGATTATGCAGCTGAGAGTGAGGGAAACAGTGGATTGATTTAATGGGAAATAATCCCTCTGGTGTTCAAAAAAACTTGCACTCACTGTGCAGCCAAAACTTTGCCAGCCCAAGGGAGATGTCAGGACTGTGTGACTAAGGTGAGGCATCAGGAAGACATTTTCGATATCAGTCTCCCTTAGATCAGCTTAAGAATAGCAAGTCAGGTTCAAAGAACCAGATCTTCTCCTTGAATACATGTCTGGATATCTTACATATCTTCAGGTCTACCCTAACCTGAGTAAAGTCAGGGGAAGTTCTATCACTAAGTCTGGAGAGAACACAGATAGTATAATACAGTAAGAAGCTTTCTGAGACAAAGGGAGCATTTTCCCTGTTTGTGCAGCTCCAAACATCACAGCATTCCATTATGGAATAGGAAATGATTCAATGGGGCTGGCAGGGGTAGATGTGTGAGTTGTGCAAAAATGGCCAAGAGTCTTATGGTATTTGCACTTTTAATGTTCATTGTGATCCCTCCTTCATAAGTTTTGTTGACTTTACCTGTCATTCTGTAATAGATGCTTTTGAGTGGTAACATGTCCCCACGGGATAATATTGTTAGGAAATGAGGCTGTGTCATTTACACTGTGCTTAAGCAGTCTAAACTTTCCCTGGACAGTAAACCAGTCTGTCTGCTGACACAGTGAGAGAGAATTACCCTCTCCACTGTGGTTCCTGGATGCCTGGGGCCTCTGGATGTAAAAACTGGTGCCTCCTATCCAAATATTGCTATGATCTTTGATTTCTTTCTAAATTACTTTTCTGAATAGAAACAGACTGTGCAATTCAAAGACCAGTGACTACTGCTGTTCTCAGTTGTGGGAGACATAAGAAAAGGATTGGATAGTAGCAGTCTGTTTCTGAGGACTCTAAAAAAGAATCCATTTCCTATACTATTGATCTTCGAGTAGCAAATAAATAAATACCGTATCTCACATCTGATTTGGACTTTACCTTGTTTAGAAATAACTTTTTGCTCTCAGTGATGGGAGAGCAATTCTCTGCTATTGAGTAAAGAGAATAAATGGAATCTTTTTGTCCTTTTATTTTCTCTCTCCCTCTCCTGTTGTTGTGGTCAAAGACATTAGCCTTTTTTGAAGATTCCTGAGAGGAACAAAGGTCTTATATGCTTGACACTGAACTGGGACACATGCAATTTGGAATTACTTCACAACTCAAATAAAGACAATCTGCATTTTCTGTACCTTGAGTCTTTGTCTAAAAATATGAAATAAGATAATGGGACTTATATATGTTCTTTAACATTTTGTTAAAAAAATTTTGTAGATAAATTATTTTTTTCACTCTAGAAATTCATAGGGTTCAGTTTCTGTTTGCTGGCCAATTTTATTTTTTCCCCCAACGAAGTTCTGCAAGGGTAGTAGTTTCCTTCTGAATCTGATGGTGAGACAGCAGTTTATTCTGCATGCTAAGTGGGAGACAGTTCCTTCAGTAAGCATTTTCTACCCAGCAAAGCAACTAAATTCACATGTGTCATCTCGAGGTAAAACAGTAATCATGATTACTGGTACCTGTCTGGGATTACTTTGTGCTATGAAACTTGAAGATTAATCTTCCCCTGTAATGTTTAGCCTAGGAAAGGTTTTATGAGGGAAACACTTGGAAAGTGGAAACACCAAGTAGGGACAGTGTATGTTGTTAGGACAACATAAGTTAGAAAAGTGCTAAAATGTAGGATAGATGGGAGTACAGATTTTGCTACATTGGCACATGCTCTTTATCAAGCATCTTCAAGTCTTCACCCACAAAAAATTCTTGTATCAAGCACCACTTGACTGGTGTTCTTCAGGATTTCTTTTGCCTTTTATTCAGTTTCTTTTTAAGTACCAACACTACCCACCCCTTATATTTTGGGTCATCTTGGTATCAAATCTTGTCCTAGGTTACAGTACTGAAAATAATTCTGTCAGATTTGATGGAAATAGAACTTGCCATACCTTGTACTCTTCAGGACTGCGGCCAAACTTTAGGTGAGCATCCTGTGTTTACAGTGCAAAATCCACTACTTCATGTTTTAGCAACAGCAATATTTTCAAGGAGGATGTGAAGTTTGGATGCCTAGGAAGGAATAACAACCAGACACAAGAAATTCTTGCCTCAGAACAAAGATTCCTTGTAATATGCAGAAATAGGTAAAAGAATTTGGACATGGTTTCTTACAGAAAATTATAATTTAAAATTAACTGTTAGAATTTTTTTAGTTTTCAAATAAAATTTGATTCCTGTAAGAAAAGAATGTTAAGTTCAGGCAACTGAAAATCAAAGTATGCGAAGTAAGTAATTTTTGGAAGAAAACAATTAGTGTCCTATTAAAATAAGTGCAATCCCAAAGGGAAAAGTCAATCATCTTTAATTAGAAGCTACTGAAGACAGCATTTCAGTGTTGTTATATGTGTAGCTGGTAGGATAAGTCTATTATTTAGTATCCTAAACTGCATTTTAAGGGCTTCATATTGATAGGCCATGCTGTTGAGAAGTATTGTTATAGGATTGAAGCTTAGTTAAGGCTTTCACACTGTTCTTTTGTCTTCATATTCCATTCATTGCTGATAACTGTTTCAGCTTTGACTGTGTTTCAAATCCACTTCTGAACAAAGATGCTGAAGACAGGCAAGGTAATAGCTATTAGAGAGCCTGTGCTCTAGTATATAAAGCTGTAGGGTCCTACAAAATGTGATGGAAAGCAGATAAGCAGAGAGAGTTAGTTAAGCATCTCTTTCTATCAGGATCAAAAATTATTATTATGAGAAGGTTTCTGAAATGAGAAAATATTGTTTGTTATATGCATTTTCTGTAGCTTTGGGGAGAGCTTGGGTATGCCCTTGTTTAGCATGTGATAAACTCACCTTAGCCTAACTGAAGCTTAACTCTTTTGATAAGGGAACTAGTTTGAGTACTGCGAGTTTATTATGTATCAGTAGAAGTTGGGACCTGACCTATTGCAGAACAGTGTAGGGGAAAGGCACTTGGGAGTCCTGGTGGACAGC
>VZTY01001500.1:0-20162 GCA_013400935.1 Turnix velox
AATGTGCCTGCTCCAGGTTTCTGGCTGGGAGCAAACTGAGATTTACACAGGTGTCCCCAGTCAGGCTGCTTGTTTCTGGTTTCCTGGTGACACAGGCTGTGACTGCAGTGTCACAGCTAGCAATAGTGTCAGTGGACACAGGTGAAAACTAGGCTTTGTTGTAACTGGGGAAAAACATGCCTCTCACTCTTTACTTCTAGGCACTGGATCAGTTCAAAACTGGATCAGTTCAAAATGACAGGATTCTTGGAGTGAACTGTCCTTGTTCCACCAGTGGAGCTCAATAGTCCCCAACTTTTATTTATTTTGCAAACAACCTCTCCAACACTATTCAATAAAATAGCTTTCTAATTTAATGCTTTGTTGCCTCAGGATGAGCATAAACTCTGAAAGCACACCTAAAGCCCAGAAGAATTTTATTATTTTAACACTTGCATTTTCATGGCTTAGTTCCATAAATTTTGCCTTGTCTGTGTCCCTGCAGGTGACAGCAGCACTCAGCTTTGCTTCACTGTCCTTGCAGCTCCCATCAAGCACGGTGTGGCACAGCTGACATGGAAGAAATAGAGAAGCAGATGTTTTGACTGATACAGAGCAGAGCTGTAGAGCAGAGCTGATGGAAAACAAAGGGAGAATACCTTGCTGGGCTGAGCCTGAAATGATGCCACTCCTGACATTAGACACAGTTCAAAGGCAGGTTTATCCAGAGGAGGAGCACGCCTGGATAGGTGGTACTTTATTTCTACTCATAGAGGAACAGTATTCAGTCAATTTTATTTAAGAAAAAGCAGAAGTGGAACAAATGGGAATTTTCTAAGACCATTTGAACATGCTGACTATTTTAATTTGTATCCCATGAAAGCAACAATTGCAGCTGTCAGCCTCACAGTAGATAGTCACCTTACTACACTCACTACAAACAGATCTGTTTTAAATCCTGGCATCTAAGGGAAACATCTCAATGAAATGGGTAGAGGTGGGCAGGTGCCTCAGCCAGCCCCTTCCTCCCCTCTGAACTGTGCCTGAGCATGGCTCTAGCTGTGCTCCCATCACTTCTGTGTTCACTTCCCAGGGATGCTCTACTTTTGTTTGTCCACTGACATTCCAAGCTCTTCAGTGGGCATAAGAAATGTTAATGCAAAGTGAAGTGTTTTTCTTTCATGCCTGTCCCTGAGCTCCTGGCCTCCATCGGATCTGGATTAAAAATGACTAAAAAATGTTCATCCACTTTCCTCCTCCACGTCTTCTTTTCTGCAGCAGATATGAAACATTTACCAAAACTGCTGTAATTTCAACAAAGCCCAAGGGAAGCAAATTACCCTATTTCCCCACCACTACCCCCTTTAAAAAAAACAAAAGCAACCACAGAATCCAACCCAAAAGAGCTTACTAATTCCAAAACTCTTCTTTTTTCCTTCTCTGTCTGCTGAGGGAAGAGTTCTGGCTCCATCAGCCAGCTGCAGGAACTATAAAGCTGAACTTCCGTGCTGGAGGTGATGCCCCTGGTCCTTACAGTCTGACATTTGTTATCTACACACTTTTCAACAGTAATGACCAGTCTCAATTTCCCATCAGCAAGAAACCTTTCTAAATTAAGAATCTGTCATCTTTGGTACAAACCCAAACATAAAAGAAGGCTCAAACCAATCCCATGCCCCTCTCATTCACACTAGGGGGTCACATCCCTGCTGGCTCCCTGCTAATCCTGATGTGGTTCAGGATTTCCTGGGGAGCTCCTGGGAGCCCACACTGTCCTGGCAAGTTCTTTCTCAGTGCTCTGCCTCACTCTAGACTGTAACCCACGTGTCATTCTGTGGCCAAATGTTGTGTCTTGCTAGTCATGCTTGGCATGCAGAGTTCACTTTCTTGGCCCTATAAATGCTCAGCAACCTGAGAAGGTTCAGCCACTGCAGGTGCTGCTACTGCTACTCTCCATGGAGCTGCTGGATCAGTTCAAAGCAGTGGCTAAGGGCTGTGTCCCTGCTCCAGCACTGCTGATCACTAGAAGGACTCCTCTTGTTTTGCAAGACACCTCAAGCAATTTGCATGTGGGAGAGTAGAGAGAACTGCAGATCTGAGTGGGCACACACAGGGCAGCAAGGACCGACCTTAACTGCTGCTTTATGTTGCTAGGGACATNATGACCTTAACTGCTGCTATCTGCAGACAGGCTGCTTTATGTTGCTAGGGACATGAACCACAGATGTAAGAATAATAAAATATTGTTTAATATTCTGCAATAGATACAGCAGATAGTTAACTTACTTTCAATAAAAATCATCCCATATCATATGGCAGGCAGGCAGAAGAAAAAGATATACCTATTGTACCAAAAATTAAAGAGGAAATTGAAGGAGGATGTTATCATGGCCTATTTTCCCACTCCAGAGCCTGTAGGACCAAATGATACAATCACAGTTTTAATTAGACTCCTGTCAAGGCTTACTCACATGTGCAAAACTAAACAAAATTAATTTTAATCCCAAATTAGCCATCTTTCCCAAGAAAATGAAAATGGGTTTGCTGGATGCAGCATATATTAACTTTAGAAACCAAATGAAGTTTCTTAGAACTCAAGTAATGTAGGTATAGGTAGGCTCAGTGTGTGTATGGACATGCACAGCTGCTGGTTTTGTGCATACATCCAAGAAGAAATTACTTAGTCCTTGTATGTTCTTTATGCAGCTTATACCATTTAGTTGTTTATAAATAAGATATTCCAGAAACATATATGGAGATTTGAAAAGGAAACTAGCTTTTACTCACATGAGATTTTTTCCTTGTTTTCTTTAGCTATTCCAGTTTTAAATCATAGAAAGTAATGAAATACTTGGCAAGGATGGGACAACTTGCATATTGCTGTATTGTCTGACACAACTCATTTGATGCCAGTGTACATTTAGAATCTGACAGGATTCCACTGTTTATTTAAGAAATAAAGGCTAAAGAAGAAAACATTAGTAGTATCAACTAGGAACAATGGGTCGAAAGTCACAGCATTTTATTTTGTAAACTCATTAAAAACATGTCCATATACAAAAAGAGCACATTTTAATAATCTAAAAGCAGACAAAGAAAACTATAAAAATTCAACACATTAATAAAAACTTGAGGTTTTATTTTCTTTCTGCATAATTCCTTGCATCTTCCATACCAGCCTGCACACAGTCTTAAATACAATTTTTAGAATGATTAAAATTCAAGAAGTTGAATGTGAAACCTTTTGCTCTGCTATAGGAATGCATTGCTGAAGGATACAAGCCCTGCAGCATGTCAGCTACAACTAAGACACAAAACTGAAGGAACTGGCTGAAAGGATTCCAAATGTGTTATTGTACATTCATCTTCTCAGAAGTCAACCCCAGTTTTCTTTCTGCAAATATTAAAATATTCCTTCAGGAAGTAACAGTGTTAGACTGAGCAGTTCTTTGTCAAAAAATTGATTCTGTGTTGTCCTAATACATCTAAAGCCAATTCAAAAATAAAAACATTTCAAAGTAAAACCATTTCAGTCCCAACAACAGTTTACCGTGCACTGAAGCTTAGAGCAATGACAGAGCAAGCTACTGTGACATACAATTCATTCAGTCTTTGGTTCTGGATACTCTTGGCTGCAAGTTTGGACTTAAATCTTTGAGACATTGCCAGTGCCAATTATAAATCTATGCTTCTTTTTCAATTGAGCTAATTTGCAGTTTAATTTGTCCCTGTTTCTTCCCAAAAAAACGACTCAAGGGACTGAAAATTTACTCTTGTAACCACTACTTGAGGTTTCTGTAAAATGTTTTCTTTCCTGTGTCCTCAGTGTAGGTTGAGGCCATTGAGTATTTCTCTAGTTCCACTGTTCTTTCCTAAGCAGAGCTTTTCAGTCAGGAACAATCCACGTCACATGTGATGTTATACTCAAATTCCAAGTATAAATGTTCTGTATTTAAGGAGTTAAGTAAACATCTCACTGTTAACAGAGAGCAACTTGAATGCCTAGTGTTGATTCACTTCCAAGATCTGAGTCTGTCCTCCACCAGGATGCAGTGCAAGAAATGAGCCCTGCCAACATAAGGCACTTACCCACGGTACATGAGAGGGGCAGGGGTGAGAACTCCAGTATCATGCAAGTCTCACTGGAGAAAACAAGCTCTCACAGGCTCAGGGGATGCTTCCACTTCATTGTGTGCTGCTGCAATAAAGTCTGCTCTGTTAACAGCCATCACATCCTCCCGTTGGCAGACACATCATTCATCTTTGATTTTTGATGATCATATTTCACAGAGACAATAAGGAAAAGCAAGAGGGTTGCTCCTTGGATAGCAGCCAGCAAAAAAAAGTAATAGTTTAATTGGCAGCCATTAATATTGCCTAGAAAGAATTGGGGAGAAAAAGAAATGAATGAATGTCAATCCATTCTAGGTTAAGTGGTGAAGACTTCTGCAAAACAGGCCAAACTGAACTAACCCACATACCTATCTAACAGCACAGTTGCATTCTTCTTATCCAGAGCAGAAGACAGAACTGAGAAGATGCACACAGCCCAAGGGCTCTTTTCTTTTGTGCTTCAGTGCCTTAAACTAAGTAACATCTCTGAAGAAGCTGATGTGCTGTCACTGTGTTATTTCTCACTAACAAAAAATTGCTGTAAGTTCCCTTTATCAATGTAAGAACTCTGTGCAGAGACTACCTACATTCAGAGGCAGTCAAGCTTGATGAGAGTTAAAACAATTTTAAAAGGCTAACAGGCCAATAATCTTCTTTTCTTGCTCCTAACCCATTGCCCCATGGAAGCCTTCTACTTTATAGCCTAGGAATTACTCAGAAAATCACTTACCAAAGTCTGTGTGGTTACTCATCCAGCCAATTTCTTTAATAGAGACTAATGCCAGCAATCCAGAGCCAACAAATGATCCAATCCCCGAAAAGAAAAAAAACAGCCCCATGATAGCACTCTGCATAGATTTGGGGGCAGCTGAATATGCAAATTCTAGACCTGTATTAGAAGATTAAAAAAAAACACTATTGGAAGATCTAAGAAACAGCAGGTCATTCCATTACAGGGCTACAGAACTTACTGATGTATGCTGCTTCTGGGATGTCAAACACCTAAAATTAGCCTTGGATGTCAGGAGACAGGGAATTGAGGCAGTGAATGCCTATCAGTTCCCATTTCCCTCTAATAGCTTTATGAACCCTGTTAAAAGTCATCAGTACATCAGCCCATTAAATAGACAACATTGGAGACATGCACCTCACTCTTATTAATATTACATGCACAAAATCAAGCCATCTTCTGAGGCAGCAGATTTGTTTTTCTGTCTAAAATTATTCTCATAGAGATATATTAAACTCAAACCTGGCAAGTCCCTTGCACCCCTTTTCACTTGTTTCTCCATTGCCTGTGTTGTGGGGTATTTATAAGGCACGAGGCATTCCCTGCTGAGAACAGGTACTCAGAGCTGAAGGTGACTCTTGTATTGACCACAAACATTCACTTGGCACAGGCTCAGTGCCTGTATCTCTGAGTGTAATTAATTGTAGTTAGAAAAGCAGTAATTGGTTTTAATTCAATTTTGATCTAGAATTCACCTAGCTCACCGCTAACTCTTTTCCAAAATTTATAGAAACAGAACTTCTACTTCCAACTAGCCTCACTCAAATTTCAGCTAATAAAACCAAGAAAAACATACCAGTGTCATCACTTTGAAAATCTGTGCTACTGAACACACTGGGTTAGTCTCTGCCTTGCAAAGACTGATGCCCATGATTAACTTTTTAGAATGACACCCCTGTCAAAATCAAATGGAATTAATCACAAGTGTCTGTCAACTACATTCTTTGCAAAGCTCCTTCTCTGACAAGTGAAATGCTTGTTTCAAAACAAGCTGCTTCATACCAAAAATGACACAAATCTTACATCTGGCATGATAAAGGTGAGCTTTATTTTCACTGTTACTGCTATTTGACTTGCTACTCCAGAGAGATTTCAATAGAAATACTCTGTTCTTTTCAAGGAAAGCCTTAACACTTCAAGTCAGAAAGGGTCAGTTTGTCTGTTGTGAGGGTAGAACTCCTGTAAAAAAACCAGACCTGTAAATTCTCACTGATCTAAGAACATTCTGCACCTGGGAAATCTTTGCTAACCAACATGTGTTCCAGCAGCCTGGCTGTGATGGGAACTGAAACGTTCTGCGTGTAACTCAGCTGGCGGAGTTCCTACAAACTTCAACTGTCACAAGATAATAGCTGCAGTGATGGAGATACATCTGCACATGGGGATGAGTAGGTGAAATTATATTTATTTTGGGAATTAAAAACTCTTTTTTCTCCCAAGGCTTTGCCACTAACACAATAATTCAGATTTTTCAAGGAGTATTTATTTTGACAATCTCACATTAACAAAAAAAAAAAGACTCTGTCAATGTACAGTAACTTGTTTTTTAACCTCTTGTTAAGTTACCATTTCTACCACAAGAGCACAGAGATCTTCTTATTCTAGAGGTGTAAAAACTCAAGTAACATGAATTTAAACTGGTGCTAAATCTTTCTCAAGATGGTTTATTTCTTCCTTTTTCCCCTCAGAAAGTTGTTTCCCCTTCCTGACTTTGGAAAATGTGAGCTCAGTTTTTAAGCCCAAAAATTACAAAAGCACAAATTTAATTTGCAACAGGCAGATTTGGAAGAAACAACACTGCACTAAAACTATTATTTAAAATACAATACTGAAATAGTACATTGTTTTCCACCAGAGCTTGTAAATACCCAAAATATCCAATGCTAACTGGATAAGATGCAAATAACCAAATATTTCTGTGCTTGAAATTCAGTGCAGAAAGCACTTTCTTATACAGCCTGCTTTCAAATGGGAACTATGACTGCATGCTTTGCCTCCTATATTAGGTTGTAGTATATGATACTGTATTTGGGAACATCACAGATTCTTTGAAATCATTTGAGACATAAATATTTCCTTTCTAATAATCCACCCTATATGATAGATATGAAAACACATTTCTTACACACACAGACTCTTACCTGCTATACTTGCAAATATTTCACTGAATCCAATCAGCACATACTGAGGAATCTGCCACCATATTGGCAGGTCTGCAGCATGGTATGTAACATTTCCAATTGTCTGATTAATTGTTCTAACCTTTACAATTTTCAGTCTGTTGCTTTCCAAAATTCCTACATGGAGAGACAGGAAAAAAAGACTGAATGAAAATGCAAACACTGTTTCTTCATTTTAAGAATTAAGCTCACATTCAACCCTGCACTGGAACTGCAAATTATAAAATATGCATTTCCTTATTTCCTAACACAAACAATATCAGACTACTTTCATTATTGTCATTTCATGACACTACAGCTGTAGAATTAATGATTATATTGTAACTCAAATAGTGATACAAATAGTGAACCCATTTCTGGATGGCTCAGCTGAGAGCATTCCCATACAAACTATGTTGTGCTTGTTTTCCAAAGAAAATCCTATTTTCAAAACTACTGCTCTGCAGTGTTGAACCACTGCATCTGCCACCACAGAATTAATCAATAAGAAACCATTTTGCTTATCAGAACAGCTACACTGGTTCCACAGAACTATGAAAAACCACATTTATATGACATTTATCATGTCAAGAGATATAAAAGCTCATTAGATTTTGATTTAATGCAGTTGACTGCACAGAAAGCACCTCATGTAGAATTAAAAACATGATAGTGGGAAGTATAACATTTTTAGCTTGCTCAACACAATGGTTTAGAGCAGAAAGTATCAAGTAAAGCTGGTTTTGTGTTTTTTGTTCAAGTCACCCAGATTAAAGGATTTGCCTCATTGTTACATAAAATGCAAACACTAACTCACAGTTAACAAAACTCCCAGCATCTCCCAGAAAGGATCTCTATAAAAGAAATCTCAATATTCTTGAAAATAAGATGTTTGGAGAACCAAACCAGCAAAATCATACATTATATTTGTAGGTGAAAAGATACTTTCAAATGCTTTGTTGTTTTCTAAGAATTCTGCCATACAAAATGATTCAGCAGCCCAGCCACCATATGCTTTTTTTCCTCAGTGCTAATAAAGATGGATATTGCTGGTTTTGAATTCACTAATATGCCAGCCTGCAGGTTCTATTTATAGAGCTGACATTTAAATGTTTTACATCATCTTCTTTTGCTGGTAGTGGTGTCCTGACTAACAGGGAATAAAGGAAACATTCCTATTTTAAGTTTAAATGACTTTGCTTTAAGAACTTTACTTTCACACAGGGAAAGTGACCTTGGCGTAATAAGGTAATTATCTCCCTCACTGAGAGAAATCTTAATGGCCATATAAGGTGTCCCTTTCTCTGAAATAAAGGAGATTACAAGTGCTGAAATGAATTTATTTAATGCTATAATGCTTTATCAATATGTTCATTACAGTGATAGTAGGTGAAGGCTATATATTGTGTGACATGTAGCCATTCGGTTACACATCAGCAGTGCTTAACAACTTTAAATCACCCCAAAAGCAGCTGATTTATGGTTTGTACAGAGCTGCCATCTTTTTCTTCTCATGCTATGGCTAAGCTATTTTACACTACAGTAATTCCCAAACACTGGGGAACATTAAGGTACAGGAGGGAAAAAAATACAGTGCCAGGAAACTCTCGTTCACCCATAACCTAACTTCATCAGTTCAAATAAAGGAAAAGGTAAAAATCTCACTTTTTAAATACTTTATAAAGTCAGACTGTATGAAGCAAGATTTCAGAATTAATCGGTTTTTTTCAAGATAAATACATTTTAACTTCAAGATAAACAGTTAATAAATCAGGCAACAGAAACTTCCACAATACAGTATTTGAGGAGGACTAAAAGCCTTAGATCCAAAAGCTAGACCTAACCCCTGATCACAAAGTTGAGAAATTTGCAGAGAAGAGATGGCCTTCAAAGATGATCAAGCAAACCAGAAAGTAACATTGTATGTGAAAACCTTGCTACAAACATTTGAAACAATTGAGTAAGATTTTGGATACAACTGTGGGAAATCGATCCGTGCAGTCACATTGTATAACTATCCCTGAATAATGCCTTTGGAAGGTCATTTTCAAATCCTGTTGTCAGTAGCTGAATAAACATGTCAGTAGATCTAAATGTGGGGCTTTTTTCTTACCTGCAGCAAATGCAGAACACATTACAAAGAACATTCCAACTGCAATCCTCTTCAGTGAGGATGGGAGCAAGCCATTCCTCTTTAAAATGGGGTCCACCAGTTTATCTTTCACAGGTATTAGGATGAGAATAAGCACTGCATCAAACATAGTCAGCCAGGCTGCTGGGAACTGAAAGGATAGATGACTTAAGTTAGCAATTTCATACTTGAAGGCTGATTTTTACTATTATTTAAGAACTGAGATCTAGAACAAACCACAGTGCACTGACAAACAGTGTAAAAGCTGGGGAAGTGAAACACTCAGCTATTCAGGTTTTTATTTAATTTAGCAGTTTGTAATTCTTTTAGCTCAAAAGCAGAAATGATTCCTCAGCATACTAACTCCAACAAGATGGCATACTCTGACTTTCAAGATTAATCTCCAGCTCTGCTGAGGTAGGTGTTGGGTTGTGAGGGGTTTGAGGGGTGGAGATGTAGATCTGTGTGCTCCAGATGCAGGCTCAGTTTTCAATACTGAACTGTTTCTCTGTGTAAGCTCAGAGTTAGAGCAGATTATCCAGGATGACCAAGTGACAATGTAAAGCTACATCTCCAGCAGCAGATAACCAGGTTCACTTAAGGCAAAAGCATGGGTTAGTAAAGATGACCCAGTGCCCTGCCCAGCTGAATAATAATAGTCCAATGTTATGGAACCCACCATTTCCCTGGGGAGATTATTCCAATGGCTGATTGTGCTCACTGTCACTTACTAGCCAATATCACTAATCTCCATGAAGCACCTCAGTTTTGTAGTAATTTTCAAAGAAAATTTTTTACTTTTGATCTGTAAAAAAAATCCAACCAAGAAGCCATTCTGCCTTACTGAGACTGACTTTTTATAAAACAGAAAAACTAATTTTAAAAGAACATTCAGTAAGCCTGTTAATAACTTATATTCATGCTGTTTGGTTTTGTTTCTCAGTACCATTTCTGCAGTTACATGATGCCAGCCTTTCTGACTGAACAACTGCCTTTAATATACTAAACTGCCTGAAGGTAAAGGGAATATTGATGAAGCAGTATGAAGTTACAAATGTATCTCAGATTCTAAACTCACTAGTACTAATCCTTCCATGAAGTACAGGTATTCCTACTGAGTTTGTACTATTTCCAATTTTGAAAACTTATGGCATAAATGGATTTATAAGATTTCTTCAAAGATCATGCTTTGCCTTACAAAGGATAAAGACAATTAAAGTAATTAAAATTATCTGAATATCTTCAAAATGGGATGGTGTGAATTACACAAGGAAGTAGATAGGCCAAAATAGAGCTTCTAAATGCCTAATGTCTGGCCATTGATTCTTTTTAGCTACTACATTAATTTTACAGAATCTTTGTACAATACTTACCTATTTTGCATCTCAACTAAAGAAAATATACTTTTCCCTTGGTCTGTTGTGCTTACCGTATGAATAGAGTTGGTGTCATTTGATATTTCAGGAATTTTCAGGTGGAGACTTTGCAATACATATGTTGTCTGCATCTGGTATTATGAAAAAAGAGCTGAGATTACTTGTACAGGACTACTGAAAGCAAGGGATTTTCACATTTGCAATAATTTTAGCAATTAACAGAGATTGTACCTGAGGTAAAGTGCTACTACAGTAAAACAAAAAGAACTGCTAAAAGAGCTCGCAATGCTCTAAACCCCACATTTAATTTTGCTAAAAGCAGTAAGAATCATTCACATGACTTTGAAATCAATTTCTGCTTTTCTTTCTCCCAAATATAGCTGCTATCCTGCTTCATCTCACTGAGACAGAAATACATTAAAATCAAATCTAGACATTTCAGCTCACCTACCCAAATTGTCTCTAGTGAATCCAAACCCCATGTAAGCCTTACAGAACAGTTTCCCCCATAAACCTTTTGTGTGTCTCCTCCAGGTAACTGCTCCCAGGGAGAAACACTCAGAACTGCAAAGCTAGTGCCCCATCACCTTTCAAATCAGCAGGTCTGGAAATCAGGGTTTCTTACATTAGAAATTATGGGGCTTAGACATATAAAATAAAACACATTGAGATACTCACTTGAAAATACACTGTCCAGTAAGGTATTAGAGCCAAAAAGACAGGGATGATCTTGACCAGAGCTTTCACATCTTCTACTTTGTCTTCTCTGAATGGGCCCCCACGAGACAGCTTTGCCATCTCAAACAGGCTTTGCTTGTGAGGTTGCTGAAGTACTCCCTGGCCTTCACTTTTGAAAAAGAAATTGAAACATTTAGCTCAACAACAATAAAAACTGACTTGTGGCACATCTTTTCTTTACAAAAATCTCAAGCATTTTCAAAATAAGTTACTCATAACAGCAAAACAACTAGAAAACAACAGGTGAAAGCATGAGCTGAAAAGTTCCATTATAAAGATGTTCTTATTTCCCATCCTCTCCCCACCATGCATAAACAACAGGCACTGCATTATGGAAAACTTCAGGAACAAAATATAGGTTATTCAAATTATTGAATTGTTTTGCAATCTGAATATAGACTGCTGCAGAGAAGGCACCAGACATCTTTTATCAGTGACTAAATTCAGCCACTAGTATTTCCCAGACACCTCTTGAGAGTGGAAAGCAAAAACTCAGCAAGTACTTTGGCTGCCCATCAAGCCACTGACAACATTAACTGCAGATAACAGTGATTTTCAAATAAGGTGTCCCATAAACATCCATAAGCAGAGAAGAAAGTTAACTAAGGCTAAAAAGCAGCATGCTTAGCTTATGGTAACTTCAGAAACTCTGAACTGGCAAGATGTACATTGAAACGAAAACAGGCAGACTTGCAACATAGAGATCCAGTGATCTCAAACTGTGCCCTTCTCACCAGAGAACTCACAGAAAACATCTCCAGGAGCCCAATTTTCTGGTTCTCTGGAAAACTGAGTGTCCTGGTGTACTCTCTAGTGTGACTTGTGACAGCTAGTTTGAACTTAACAACTCCAACTCTTATGATAATTCACTGAATTCACACTACATACAAGAGCTCATTACAAACCTGTTAGCTGAACATTCCACATGTCTCTTTCTTGAACAACAAGAATATGCAAGGATTTTAAACATGTCTGTGAAGGCACTCCCATCAGGTGGTTTTGTGATGAAGAAACTCTGGCCACATAAGAAAACTATGAATGAAATCCCAATGCAAACTGTTGGGATGCTATATCCAATAACAAAGCTAACATTCTGCTGAATGTAGGCAATGCCTCCCAGAGACAGAATAGCTCCCAAATTAATGCTCCAATAAAACCAATTAAAAAATCTTCTAGTGGCTTCTGGACCTCGATCTTTGACCTGGAAAAGATTAAAAAAAAAGTAAATCACTCTCTGAAGAAGCTTGTTTATTAGAATGCTATCAAGTTCAATGCAGTGAAGTTTAGGCTTAATTTAGAGTTATACTAAAATGATTTAAGTGTTTTGGGCTTGGCATGGTATTTGATGAAACAACAACATTCCAAGCCACCCCATTACACCAGTGACCTCCAAGAAGTTCAACCCAGAGACAGAGAAGTCATCCAATACTGAACTTTCCCATAATGGCTCTTATTTCTACAATACTGTCTCTCAACCCGTCATTTCCCAAGACAAAGATCACTCAAATTAGTATCACATAGTCCATACAGAAGTCAGAATAACTAATTTTTAGTAAAAAAAAAGATAAGCTACCTAAAAATCCCCCTTGCAGGAGCAGGAAAACCTAGATCAGGTCACACTGAAATGTGTCCAGGATGGTTTGGAATGTCTCCTGGGAAGGAGATCCCACAACCTCTCAGGGCAGCCTGTTCCAGTGTTCTGTCACCCTCACAGTAAAAAACATTTTTCTGATATTTCTGTGAAATCTCCTGTGTTCCAGTTTGCACCCAATACCCTGAGTCCTATCATAGGAGGTCACTGAGAAGAGCCTGGTTCCATCCTCCTCACACTCATCCTTTACATATTTATAGACATGACTGAGATCACCCCTCCGTCTCCTCTTCCCCAAGCTAAAGAGCCCCAGCTCCCTCAGCCTTTCCTCAGAAGGGAGATGCTCCATTCCCTTCATCATCTTCATGGCTCTGCACTACTCTCTCAAGCAATTCTCTGTCCTTCCTGAACTGGACACAATATTCCAGCTGTGGTCTCACCAGAGCACAACAGAAGGGGAGGAGAACCCCTCTCCACCTACTGACTATACCCCTTCTAATACTAGTCTAGTATTACACTACTACTACTCGTCTACTATTAAGATGGACTCTAGTGCTGAAGATAAACCATCTCTCACAATATGGAAGGGTGGTTATTGTTTCCTAACTGCAGAAAGTCACAAAGTGCCACAGAGAAGAGGAAGTGCCTGCAACGCAATTGCACTGAAAAGAAGTGGAAAGTGCAAGGGTATATACATCACATGATTATTAACACAGCTCTGAGAATCACAAGTTCAGATTTAGATCTCTAAAATGGAATAATCTGCAACTTGTAGAAAAATGTCGTTTATTTACAAAGACAGCTCAGTAAAACTGGTCTATACCCAGTTCACAGTAACTGGTTTTAGCCAGGCTATACTCTACCCTGAGCCTCCTTTGTCACTCGTAACAGCACTTCGAAAAGCATCTATAGAACAGAAATTAACAAACTACAACCTTTTAAAAAACTTCACAGGAAAAGAATTGTCAGAATTTAGTTTACAGTTTTTCACTAAGTGAGTCTTTTCTTCTAAATAAAAACCTACATTTGGGTTGTTCACACAAACTGTAGACAATTTGTTAAAACTGAAAAAATGAGGCAGTAATTTTGAGAGATCTGCAATGTCATTTGATAAACAGCATCTGAAAGGTGGTTCATGTCAGCTCAAGTACATGATATACCTTTCACATTTGTTGGGTATTCAAGGGAAGGAGGAGAGATCTTAATAAGCACACACCCAGCCAAAACAACTTTGCTTTGTTTTCCCACCTCCCAAGAATGTGACTGTGGGAGACAGACTTCATTCTCAGCTGCCAGCAGCTGGTTACATTCATCTGCAGGGACAAGGTACCTGAGAGGGCCCAAAACTGCCCAACAAGGTAAGAGTCATGCTTTAATACATTTAACAATAGGTAAACCAGAAAAAGAGAGAAAAGAAAAAATGCAGACCTCACTAGAGTTCTTCTGATTACTATGAACCAGAAGAGTATTTCTTTCTCTTCACCCTTCATAAATCACAGTGAATTATACGCAAGCCCAGCCATGAAATCCCGGGAGGAAAACTGTTCAGAATCTGGCTACAACACCTACGCTCCCATTGCCAATGGTTTCACTGTGTTCCTGCCATTATTTATCTCTGATATTTAATGTTCATCAAGTGTTCTCGAGATCAGCAGTCAGTTTCGAAAAACACCTTACAAGATGAAGTCATATTAAAGCTGTTTTCACTTAAACAGAACCAACACACTGGGGATACACAACCCAGGGCTGTAAGACTGCTTCACATTTATTCACTGCCTCCCATGGAGAACTCCAGAATTTACGTGAAATGCCAAAGAATGACAAATGTAAAAAGCACATCAGGAAGAGATTGGCAAAGATGTTGAGAGAGATCCTACTTCTCACAAAGAATTACACGTCATGTCTCATACCCACACTAACCACAACACAAGAGGCCAGAAAACAGACAGGCAAATGGATCAGAGGTATCGTCCTTGCTTTGTCAGTAAAAATGGTTGAGAGAAAAGCTGATCAGTATCTACTAATTTGAAATTCTTAATTTCTAAAGCAGAAATTGTACTCCAATTGAACTTCCAGTCTGCAGACTCACAGCATGCAATTGTGAAAAGAATACACACTACAACACCTTCCAGTTGAAAATTACCTATGAGCCACGTGGCTCTGCAATGCCAATCCAATGATGACATCATTTGACAGGAGGTGTCCTTACAACAACAGCCCAGGTCCTTTGTTTATCATGCTGAGAGTACCTTCCTATCCACCTCCAATGCAACAACCTCATGCACAAAAATATCACTGAAGGGCACAGGGCAGAACACAGAGAATACCTAAACCACAGAAAACTTTGCTGGTTGTTCTTTTTTACAGGAGTATAAAGGCTTCTGTCTTAGGAGGACTGTACTCTCTTTGTCCAAACTAAAATGTGTATCAGATAATCCACATGATGAGCTGAGGTCAAATTAACTGCACAACGAGGGAAAATTAAGAATCACTTAGTTGCCATTAAGTATTCAACCCAATTCCTCAAGATGGTGATGGCTCAGACAAATCAGGCACCACAGCGAAGGCTGGCTACCTTCAAACCAAGGCTTTGCAAGAGATCAGACACCACACAGAGACCAAAATTGTATTAAACAGGGTAAAACTTAACAGATTGTATTACCCAGGGAACAGAGTTGGATGAGCTGACTCCCTTCAAGACTGGAGAGCTAGAGATGTGATTAAGAAGGTGCACCGTCCATCCCACCAAAGCACGACTGACACCCATCCCCTGGCGCAGACTGGCACCCACAACGGCTTTGGCAGCCGCCAGACAATACTTGACCTGGTCTGCCCCAAAGGGGGTGATGTTGGCCTTGACCGAGCCGACGCCCAGCCCCACGAGGACCAGTCCCACGAAGGTGGCGGTGGAGCAGTAGCGGCCGGCTCCCAGCTGAGAGCAGCCCGTGCCGCTGCCGTTCACCGCCGCCGAGCAGTTCTCTACAGGGAACAGCGGGATGTCCCCGCACAGGCCCTGCCGGGTGTGCGGCGCGGCCACCACGGGGAAGGCGAGCATGCCCAGCAGGTAGAGCGCCATGCTGAGCAGGATGGTGCCGAACTTGCCCAGCAGGGCGTCGGCCAGCCAGCCGCCGAAAGGCGACACTAAGTAGGTGATACCCATGAAGAGAAGCAGGGCCTGGCTGGCCTGGGCCCCCTCCCAGTTGTAGGGAGGCCCGTTGAGGAAGAGCACCAGGTTGGAGGTGATGCCGTAGAAGGCCACTCGCTCCAGCAGCTCGGCCAGCAGCACGGCGGCGCAGGCCAGCCGCCGCCCGCGGAAAACGCTGCCGCCTGCCCGCCCGGGCTCCCCGCCGCTCAGCAAAGGGCTGCGCTCGCTCGGCTCGGCCTCCTCCATGGCGCTACCGCCGCTCCCTCAGGAAACTTCCCCCCGGCCGCTCGGCCCGGCCCTCCCACTGCCGGCCCGGCCCCCCCCAGTACCAGCTCCGCCTGCCGCCATTGGCCCGGCCCTCCCACTGCGGGCCCCGCCTGCCGCCATTGGCCCGCCCGCTCCGCTGCCCTCACGTGGGCGGCCGGGCACGGGGGAACGTCAGCCGGGACGGGGCGGGCCACGGGGGAACGGAAGCCGAGGGGTGGCGGCGGGTCTGCTCCGGAGGGGTGGGTGTGATGGGATCGTGGACACGGGGCCTGCGTTGGGTGTGTGGGTTGTACCTCCTGGTGTGTGGATGTGAAGGGATGGTGGACACGGGGCCTGCTGTGGGTTGTACCTCCTGGTGTGTGGATGTGAAGGGATGGTGGACATGGGGACTGCTGTGGGTTGTACCTCCTGGTGTGGGGGCTTGCTGCCGCTGTGCCCCTGCGCGGGGCCGGTAGGGAGGGCCAGAGGCGAGGAGCAGTGGGGTCGCCGGTTATTGAATGTGTTCCGTANTGGGGCCTGCTGTGGGTTGTACCTCCTGGTGTGGGGGGTTGGGGCTTGCTGCCGCTGTGCCCCTGCGCGGGGCCGGTAGGGAGGGCCAGAGGCGAGGAGCAGTGGGGTCGCCGGTTATTGAATGTGTTCCGTACCTGGCGTGTTGTGTCCAGTTCTGGAGTGCTCAACATAAGAAGGACATTGAGCTGTTGGANTATACGTAAATCATAAAGTGCTAAGAATGTGTTATGCGCTTATGTTAAAACACACAATACCACAATATGCTTAATTACTTTGTAGTCTCTGGGAAATACTATTAGCCCCCACCCCCAGAAAATGTAATCACAGTTGATATGATCTACTGTTTTAAGCTGGGCAGAGCTGAAATGTCATTTTTTTAACTAGAGAATCAAGTATGTTACAGTAGTTCACAAAGGGATCTCTGCGTAGCCAGTTGCTTTTTCCTCATTTCCTCATTCTTTGCTCTGATATTTACTAGTTAAGAAAGCAAATACATTTTATGAGTAGTTTTTATGGCATGTTATTTACAAAGACCTATCATTAAATGAATGTATTTACTTTTGCTAGCATCACTTGCTCAGTTACTAATGATGTTCCAATAATGTAAAGCAGATGTTTGGTGTAACCACGTGTCAGTCAATTGGACAAGGCACTGAGCAGCCTGATCTACTGGGAGGGGGATTGGAACTCGATGATCTTTAAGGTCTCTTCCAACCCAAACTATTCTATGATTCTAAAAACTCTGAAATCATAGGTAAGTGACATAAAGGATTGATTGCATATATATGTAATTCTTAAACCACTGACCAAATCTGGGGGGTCCTTTCTGAACCTCGCGACTCAGCGGGAGGGTCTCCCTGACAGTTTGTCTGACCCTGTCCTCTATGCAGTAAATAATAGACTGTACCTTGACATCAAACATCATAAAACACTGTCACATTTATTATCAAACTCTGTTAATCGCTGTCTTAAATGAATAAATATTTCTTCTCTCTTTCAAGTGAAGTCATTCACTCTGCCTGTGACAAAGGTGGTTTTTAATTTTCCTCCTCTACATTAGGGTAC
This sequence comes from Turnix velox, assembly GCA_013400935.1. Lineage (NCBI taxonomy): Eukaryota > Metazoa > Chordata > Aves > Charadriiformes > Turnicidae > Turnix > Turnix velox. Next base: position 17,865 of record VZTY01001500.1, read on the forward strand.
ATCCATGAGGCTTTCTTTGGATGCAGTGGATGCACCTCTGCCTATCCAATGATACATCAGTGCATGAACATGTTCTTTCTGAAAGATACAACAGTGCTCAGCACTGCAGAGTTTTGCTTATTGTTAATTTTTTCAATTGAGGTCTATATAGCATAAACCTGACTTACCATAAATAGCAATAAAATGTTAAGATCTCTTTGAAAGTTGTCTTTATTTCCTCTTTATTTCCCAGATGACTGGTTAAGTTTTCTCATTTGACTCATGAAGCAGGTCCTGTCTTTCTTTCACATTTGCATTTTTGTGTTAGGCACTCTCTGCTTTTCGGGAGGTGAGAAGTTCTAACAGGCAGCTGGTTGGAATTAGCTGTCTCTTGCAGATACCAAAACTTCACCTTCCTTTTAACCCAAAACGTGGCTTTCTGAACGTTACTACATGTCCTGCTCAAGGCCGTTCTCTAGGGAATGTCCCAGTTTTGGATGAGCATGTGGTGAGTATGATCCATTGCAGGTCAGTGAGTGCCAGTGCAGCAGTGACTAACCGAGGGGACTGGTGAGTGCTCTCAAAAGCCAAACTATGCTTCTTGTGGGCCACTTACAATGAAACTAACTCCAAGGCTAGAATGAAGCCTGGACTGATGAAGGCCCAATGAGGGAGGGATTTCATGGTAGAAATTTTTACTGAAATAGTGATGGAAATAACTTGGTCCTGCCTTTTTTTTTTCCTTTTTTTTTTCATTTGAATGGAGGCTAAAATGGTGTGAACTTTGTTCCGCTGAATTATTTCCAAGTGATGACTTGGTGAGATGCAGACAGTTGAGCATCACTGTCTGGAAGCAGGAAGATCCATTAGCAGAATGTGAGCCCTCGTGCCAAAATGCTTACAATTTGCTCTGCTCTGCTTCAGTGTATATCTTTATCATTTGTAAACCTCAGCTCCTGAATCCTACTCTCAATTCCTGTCATCCTGTGTGATCCACTCTACTATTTTAAAAATTACTAAGTTTAAGAGTCTCTCTCTGTACGTGGTGTATTTTTCCACCCTACCTGACATTAAAACTTGAAGAGTAATGTAAGCCCCAATAAAGAGGTGCTGCAGTTTGCAGACAGCCCTGGGCAAACAAGCTTTGGTGTGGGGCTGTGGTGAGTTACATCAGCAAAACCAGACCAGGTTATGAGTATACAAGCAAAACAGTAAAGTTAGATTGAACTCTCCTTCTGACGTGTCTCATGGCCACAGGTGTCTTGCACACCTTCTCACTGGTTTTACAGAATGTTGAACCAAGTTCAAGGCCATGGATATTTGCAGTCAGCCACCTGGCTCACCACAAACCCCTGGCTGCCCTCAGCCCAGCCTCACCTATCCCGTCTCCACTGCCTACCCTCTTGATTTACGCTGCAGACTGGCTCAGTAGTTGGGGATACGCTCTTCTTGGTCTCAAGAAGGGTTCAGTCTTTCTCTCTTCCCTGTTCCGTTGTCTCTGGCTCTTTGGATTGTTGACATCTTACCTCCCGTCAGCTTTTTCTCCATTTCTGCACCGGGAGCCACAGGGCGAGTGCGGTGCAGGCGAGGAGCAGCCTGAGGAGGCAGTGGCTGGTAACCACCACCCCTCCTTTTCTCCGTGGCTCTGTAAGGTGTCTCTGAACTCATCCTTTGATGGTCGGTTCATGGAAACACGTGGCGCGGCTGTGAGGTGCGCGGGAGGGGACCCAAATGTGCTGGAAGCAGAGAGGGAGTCTGGCTCTGGCCACAAGTGCCCCTTGACCGAGGAGCCCTGGCCAGGGCTCAGCCACCCCCCGCGGGAGGTGCGGACCGGGCCCTGCGGGAGGTGCGGGCCCGGCCCTGCGGGAGGTGCGGGCCCCGCTCCGCCCACACCGCCCTTTCCGCCGCCGCGCCCGGACCCCCGGGCAGGTGAAGGAGGCCCCGGGGAGGTGAGGCCCCCGCTGCGGTGAGAGGAGGAGCCGCTATGAAGCTGCTGGTGCTGGCCAGCCTCCGAGCACACACCGGCAACGCCACCACCGCCTCCCGGATACTGTGAGTGTCCCCCCATCGCCCCTGCGGAACCGCGGCCTCACCGGCGGGGAGGCGGGGCCGGCTCTCTCCATCCCTCACGCCGCAGTTGTCGCATCTCTTGTCTGGGGGCTCGGCGGGAGGTGGTGCTGCGGTGTGAGATGCAGCCTGTCCGCCATCGGGTACCCCCCGCCGCCGCACGGACGAGATGTCGCTGCCGGCTCAGCCCTGCGCGCTCCTGCGGCGGGGGCCGGCACAGCGGGGATCCGCCGCTCTTCGGGGGCTGGGAAT
>VZTY01001500.1:20855-47195 GCA_013400935.1 Turnix velox
CTGGACAAGACATTGAGCAATCTGGTCTAGTGGGAGGTGTCCCTGCCTATGGCAGGGGGGTTGGAACTTGATCTTTAAGGTCCCTTCCAGCCCAAACTATTCTATGATTCTATGATCATGTGTTGTGTCAAAATGAGGAAAGGCAAACCAACATTTAGACTGTACAGCCTTGCAGGGGTAATCTAATGGAAAGCTGGTTTTGCTTTATTTCTACTTAAACTAAGCTATACAAAGAAATGCCCAGATATGATTTTAAATTGTCTTTTAACTCCAGTGTGACTGACTGATGGATGTGAGCATGATGTGAGGTGCCTTTACGTGAGTCAGGGCAGCCAGCAGTTTTGGTTAGTCTTCTCCTGCTCTGATTGCTCTGCAGGGGCCTGAACTAATGTGTTTCAGGATGAAAGGGCATTGACATGGTGAGATGCAACAGCTCAGTTGACAGATGGTTTAATGTATTACCACAGCAACACAATCATTTGCAGTGATGTGAGCACATCTGCAGTCATCTCTGCAGAACAACACAGACTTGCTTTGGCATCCTGTTGCTGTATTGGCCTGCATTATACACCCTGGGTCCTGATTTTTCATGCACATAGATATGCAAACAGAAAGAAAATAATTAGTGAAGGATCAATTTAATGGACATCCACAAGAAAGGATTCTCACAGAAATAGTGTTTGAGGCTCAATAACTTCTATTCAGTAGCAATCTTATCACCTTCTGTAAATGTTATATATAGGAATAATAAAAATGAGCCTGTTGTGCAAAAAAAAAGTCCAACCAGGAATAAAAGCAAAGAGTATTAGCTAGCAATGAAATCTATCTTCTGGACTAAGTGGCTAGTCACGGGACAACCATCACTAAAAGACTTTATGCCATTTGAAAATATTATTTGGCGAAGTCTTGGGCATCACTTCTCACTCTGATCTGCCATTCTGATCTGCATGTGGGAGCCTTTGGAGCTTGTGTGTTAGTGCACAGAAAATAAGTATTCCAGTTAGTATTTGGCCACCACTGTATCTGGTACAATGAAACAAAGAGGTTATCTTCAGGTTGGACACAAACATCACAGATCAGTTCTATAGCTTATTATCACTGGGTATACTACGTTTATGATATTACAACTGTTCCTATAACTGCTTCATCTTTTCAGAAATAAGCTGTTCATTTGTCAAGTTTAAAATAGCTGTTGACAATGATTGCAGAATCTAATTTGGCTAGAAGTCAGCTTGCTAAAAGAAATGATGTAATGAATGCGCTGAGTGCTTCTTTTGTATTTGTGTGTATGATCTTTAATCACATTGAAAAATATGAGCCAATGAGCAAAGAAGAAAACACCAGGCAGAAGTCCTTGGGTCAGCTGCCATTCTTCTGCCTTAGAAATGAGATCAAAGAGGGCGTTAGGAAAGAAAATAAATAAATCTCCTCTGCCTCTTGAAATGCTCTGCTCATCTTTTATTTCTTGGTAGAAGTATAACTCTTGAATTAGTTGGCAATGACAAAGATATAGATGAAGTTTTTTCTCAGTATGTGTATATAGCTTGGAGAGGGAGAGATTGCTTCTGTTCTCATTTGAAATGGGACACTTTTGTGAGCCACTCTGTAATTCTCCAGGTTATTCAACTGCTAGAGAATTAAACCCACAAACTCAATGCTAATCATTTGTCCTCACAGTTAGTTTTCAGCATACACAATGATTAAATATATTAAATTCTAAGCCCCAACTTTTCTCCTGTTTAGTTTTATCCCCTGTACTTTCACAAAAGCTGTGACAAAGAGGAAATCTAGTCTTGAAACTTAGCATTTTCAGTGTTGTCTCAGATTCACAGACAGTTCATTTAAACTTTTTATGCAGAATGTATTTGTTTATGGAATGGCAAAATAATGTGGATACACAGTTGCCAGGAGGAGGAAAGATAGGAGTAATGTATTTTTTCTGCTTTGGCTCCATTCACGGACATGTGTGACTTCACAGACAGATCAGCCTTCAAGAAACATCTGCAGGAGCTTCGCACCCTCTTACCACATTCCTTGATAACAGCATGTGTGTGAAAATCAGCTTGAGCTATTTTTTTTGTTATTGATACACAGAAACAAACTCTATAACTCAGTGAGAGTTACAAAGAGGGTGTGTTTATTCAGTGCTGGGCTGCCCATTATGTTTGTCCCTTCCAAATCTGCAGTGTGGTCCCTGAAATTTCTCAGTAGCACAGCAAATCTAATTCCTGACCTTATTTCCCATGTTTCTGGCCCTTCAGCTCAACGCCAGTGCAATCTGGCATGCCAGAATGATATGTGTAAACAAACCCTATAACTCAGTGAGAGTAATAAAGAAAGCCTGTTTGTTCAGTGCTGGGCACATGGGGGCTCCTGTTAGCACAAACATGCACACCCAGCACTGCACTTTACCTTGGTTATATATGTTAAAGCTTTAAGTATTCATTAGATTACCCAGTCCACCTACACATAGGCAATGCCTGTCCCTGCTAATTGGGATCTACCCTCTTGTGCAGTCTCACTTAGTCCTGAAGAAATGGGTCAGTGGTCATTTTGGGGTCATATTGTCTTCTTGTATTGAAGCATATGGTCTTCCTCGAGGTCAGACTTAGCTTGGTGATGATTCTGCAGACACTTAGTTTCATGGCCCTCATCCAAGAAATATTGCTGTAGTACTTCATTATCTTGTTTTCACAGCAGCAGCATCTCATGCTGTCCTCCTTGGAGCTGGTACACCCTATTCAGGGTATCCTGACCAGGCCACATCCCAAAGTTTCACATTTCACCCACACTCACTCCAAACCGAAGAACCAGTTCAGTTTCTCAGGCTCAGCTCGGTAAAGCAGGATTTAAAGTTTGTTACCTTTTGCCCTGCTACAGCTGATTTACACAACAGGGGCCTCCTTATCTATAGGCATTTCCTTGTCTATCCTATCCCTCTAGCTCAAGCTAACAGTAGCAGTTTATTGCTCAATATATTGCCTAACCTTTATCAATACTCTGTAAGTCACGAGATCCCCTATCATTATAAAGATGAAAACTCACTTAGAAAAATATAAAAATATCCCCCTAAGTTTCAGCATTTAAATACTGCCCAATAACTCTGCTTCTGTGCATGTACATTTCCATATGTGCATAATCTGAAGCCTGTGACTAATCACTTTGAACTTAATGGTATGTTTACAGGTTTTCTGAGTCATTCTGTGGAGGAAAAAGACTGAAGTAATAGAGGTAATCCACAATTTATGAGCCTTTGGAGCACTTGAGGGAGTTCCCCCTCCATTTACTGCAGAAACAGCTGTCACTCAGACGTGAGGCGTAGTACTCTGTAAACTCTGGAGGAAAGGGAAAATATTCCTTCTCAGTATATTTTAAAAAAACCCAAAATGCTTTAGATGGAAGTTCCTAGCTGTGTTTTTTGATTCCTAGTGTCCTGAGAGAGTTATTTTCAAATTAATTGTAATATGCAAGCATATTGCTTGTACATTTCTAATTGGAATACTGATGGGGAAAAATGCTTTTGGACTATTTAATGAGAGCCTATGAAATTATGGAATTCAAGCAGGAGCATCCTGAGTATTTGCCTATGACATTTCCTTTGCACAACAGTGAGATTTGGGCATCATTATTTAGATATAAATAGAGAGCCTTTTTCAAGAGGCAAGCAGGTACTTGGTACAAGTTTGAGGGTCAACTGATGTAAATAATGGCTCAGCAGTGTGAATAAGGAGGTTACAATCTGGCAGTATTTTATTATTTATTAGTACTTACTAGAATTTATTGCCTTTGTTGCAAATGATGGAGCTGAAAGTAAATGAGTTGCATTTTAGAATAAGGAAGAATTACAGCAGCGTATGTTGTGCCAGTGGAGCTTGGTCTGATGTAGTGCTAATACATTCTATTCAAGGCCTCAAGACATTTTACAGCATTTTTTGTGCCAATTTATGCAGAAATGACTAACTTCTGCAAGACAGAAAATTACATTGCATTCCTTGGGAGGCTATGAAACGACCAAGAACGACAAGAGCCAACAACATCCAAGCAGCTAGTGAGTTAGCAGGATTTTAATGCCAGTACCATTAATATGCTATGAGGAATAAATCAACTGCAACAATATGTAATAAACAAAAAACATTCTTATGGTCTTTTTATAATCCTGAAAAATAAAACACTACACAGCAGCAAATACAGTCTGCTATTTTCTGCCACAACGTGGATTTTCAATGAACCTTTTTTTGGCTGATGTAATTGAAAACATTGATAACTGATTCTGGTTTTGGGGGGTTTTGGAGGAATTATGAGCCTATAGTGTATAAGGGAAGACTGAAACAAAGCTCACTGAAATGCCTTAAGAGGAACCTCCACTAATCAACCAGTTTCTTGACTTGAGCTGTCTTTTAATCAATGTTTTAATGAGAGGAAGCACTGCATATAAAGATTAATGGGTAAGCTGGCACTAGAGTCAGAAAGGGTTGTTTTCTTAGTTTTGGTTTTATTTTTTAGCAATTGAGAACTTTTAAGGGCCAAAAGTGTTTTTGTAATTACTTTTGTGTAGATTTTTTCAATTATTCTGTGCCTGTTTTTCAAATGAGTTAACAAGAAGCAGTTGAACCCATGATCAAACAGAAAGCTCCAGGTTTATGGGTTTTTTTTTACCCCTCCAAATGTTTATTTCCATGTTTTTTATTTTTAATGGCATTTATTAGCTGGACAAGTTTGTGTTTTCTTTCACTTGGTGGCCTTTCTCCAGAGCAAGGATCTGAGACACTCTAAGACTAAGGTCTAACACACTCAATTCAAAAGGAGTAGATTTTCAGCTGTAGCTCAGTCAGGACAGATCCTGATCATACTTCACTTCTGCTGATTTCTAAAGATGATGTTTGTACTTCATGGACTTGGATCTTAAAATGGATGCAGTTTATGTTGCTTGGAAGTGGGGCTGTGCCTTTGTAAAGGTAAAGGTAACAAATATTTCCAGGATCACCCCCCCCTGCTCTTGTAAATAGCTCCATGCTTGCTTGTACAGAATTAATATAAAGGTGAATGCTGGAGAAAAAAATTAATATGGAAACCCATTTTTATTAAGTTTGTTTATCATGCTGGCCTACAATGTTAATGTTGGGGTTTTTTTCTTTTTCTATTTGTTCCAATATGAAGGAATCATCTACACGCTGCGGGCCACATCTGTGTTCTTAAAGATGCTTTCATGTATGGAAGTCCAACTGAAGTAGCCAATCTAACCTCCACGGGCAAGTTTGATGCAGCCCTGGCCATTCATCTTTACAAAGCAGGCAGACTTCTGCAAGGTAATCCCATTTCTATTTTACAATCAAAATACTTTTTAATAATCCTATTGAGAGATAAGAATGAATACAAACAGTTTTCAATATGGCTGTAGATGTATAAACCCACATATAATGCACTTATTCTGTTTATCCTCTTCCATAAATGTTGAGAAATTCTGAAAATCTTTCTCTGTGGGAGATCTGATCCAGATAGGAGAGAACTAAATTGATGAACTTTTAAAGCACGTATAAGTTTCATAATTAAGTACTTCAACTGCATTAAGATTATATTAACATATTATGTATTATTATAACATATATTATTATATAACATACATTAGTATATAACATACATTTTTGTATTATATTATATTAACATGAAGATAGTTTCAGCAAATACATTCAGAGGACAATGTAGTGGTAAAGTAGAGCTGAAGTCAAATGGGAGAAAGCAGAGAGGCTAATATGATTTTTCTGCCTAAAAATGAGTCAGACTTTGAGATTTTATTTATCTAAACTGTAGGAGCCAGGGTGCTATACATGAATAATAAACTTTTGTATTGTCTCTAGCCATGTAGAACTAAATATTTGGCCTGCTTTTCATTCTTTTTGTTTATTCTTCCATGATGAAATAATGAGCAAATTAGCAATGCCAATAAATCTTCAACAGCAGTGACTGTTGGGGGTCAGTTGTGTCATCTCTCTAAAGGATGACCCTCCATCAACACAGTAACCTCTGGTACCCTGCTCTTTGGTCAGTGCTGTCTGCTCAGTCCTTGGTCCCTCTCCCCTTCCATCTGACACCAAAAGAGAAGAGCAAAGCATATTTTCTGCCTCTCTTGGTAACTAGTGTGTAGTGCCAGTACGGCCTACCCACTTATTCCTCGCAATCAGAGAAAGCCTTGTTTTCATCTCTTACAGCAAACAGAAACAAAAATCGGTCTCCTTTCTGCTGTCTTACTGGCGACTACTTCTTTTGTAAAACTACAGTCCTGTTTGCAATTGAAAACAATGTTCTGCGTGTAGTAATTAGCCCTCATGAGTCTGTTATTTGTTAGCTTAATGTAGTGTGAAACTGACCACTTAATTGTTTTCAGTGCTGAAGCAATTAACAGTAAATGTTATTGTCTGCTATCTTGGTTAGTTTAAAGAGATAACATTACTGATTGACTTGCCAATTACTAAAAATAACCTGACTCCAAGGAAAAAATGCTGCTAGAAAGAATCTTACACTGCTGTTGGCTTTGCTCTAACTATCCTTTGGCCTTGTCCATGTATGTCCAGCAGCTGTTAGCATGGCAGTGGATATTCTTCCCTGTTTTGGTGGCTTTACCCTTATGCAAATAGAAGTTTATTGGATGCTGTGTACCAAAGCAGGCTTTTACCAGGCTGTGGACACCACTAGGATGTGTATCCTTCTGCTGATACTCTAAAATTTGAATGCTGATAAGATCTTGTGTATAGACTGTCCCAGACTCACCTTGCCTTGCTCTGCTCTTACTGAGCACTGTAAAACAAATTTCATCACAGAGGATCTTGGAACCTATTGTAAATTCCATCTTTATAGATAGAATTAAGCAAAGCAATTATTTTATTGCAGGTTTGCATATATTGTCTTATTTGATTTGATGATGTTGTCTGATGGTATGGGTCAATCTACATTTTTTTCTAGCTTTGAAAGTCAGTATTTAGAAAATAAAAATAACAACCCAGGAAACAAAAATCATTTTGGTAACCTACTTTGCAGGATGGTCACCCAAGCCACTGTGTTGGAATGCTCCAGGAGCAGTAAATGAATGATTGAAGCTGAATGAATGGTTGAAGCTTTTCAGAAATGCAGCATGCAATAGACAAAGATGCTCATGATAAACGGCAGACTGAGGTGCTGTGAGAGTGCATAGCTATTTTATAGGATTTGCTGGGCCAAAATCATAAAAATTCAAGTTTCTCCAGGTTCCTTTTTCAAAAGCTTTTGCTTATGTATGTGATACAGTATTATCAACATACTTTTTTGCTTTTAATGTCCTCTTTCTAGTCATTATCTTGACATGTCATTCAACTTCTTATCAGAGTCTTGCTTTGCAGGTAGTAGTATTCCTTTTGCCATAATCTTTGGTGGCACAGATGTAAATGAAGATATCAGATGTGAAGAGAAACATCGGATAATGGGAACAGTACTAGAAGAAGCCAGGTAAAAGCATGTGTGGAAGGTTTATTGCAGGAAATCCCATTTTTGTAATGGCAGGTCTTTTAGGTACTGTTCCATCAATGCTTGGAATCTCTGGGAGATATGTAGGCCAGCAGACAAATGATAAAGTGCTTGAAATTCCTCTGATCTCTAGATATTATTTTGTGATTGAGTGTTGGAAGTGGAAACAGTTTCTTCATAAATTATAGTCTACATGCAGTATATATATTTTGTATTTCCTCTGTTACAATCCTTTCATTGTATTTCTCCATGTAAGAGTTGGCAGAGAGAGTCCTGAAATTTGTTCTCTTGGGCCGTGAATTTTCAAAAAGACTCAAATCCCATTAAAAGCTAATGTGATCTTGCCAACTAATCCTGTGTTTTATGTACTGAACGGTATCTGTTTTCTAGAATAAAATAACTATGCATGTGTTGAAGGCAGGTAAAAGAAATGAGAGTAAAAGCAAGAATACTTAACCTGGGATTTGGCAGCAAACTGCTCTGTAATCTGCCTTGAGGGCAGACATTCTAAAGAGCCTTTGCTGGTTAGTATACTCTGCACTGTAACCATTTAACTGGAGTTTATTTCATGTGTTTGGGATGGAAACAATTTGATGCAATCAAGTTCTAATTTCTTAGTGAAATTATTTTAGACTGTTTAACATTTGCAGAGCTTTAGGCAAGTAAATGCACATGTAAGTATATCCATAGAAACACCATTGGTATGGAGCTATCCTGGCCATGAAATGACTGATATTTAGTATTTAAATAGTAAATCTTTAGTAGTGGAGGTGGTCAATGATGATTTAGTTGTGAAGTTATGATTTTTTTTTTTAAAAAGCATATCTTTTTTAGCAGTAGAGGTATGAATATTCTCATTAGCTTTTACCGTAGCAATGTAATTAACCTAGACAAGGTTGGATCCTGTTTGCCAAGACCTGTGCCAGAAGCTTTGTTCCAAGTTTTTTTCTTTTAAAACCTCTGTTTCTTGGTAAGTTTTATTTATATCACATGGCAGTGCTGTTCTTGGAGGCCTCACATTTACCACTGCAGGTAAAGGCATTTTAAAGATACCACTTAATCACAATCATTGAAAAATCATTAGGGCATGTTCTTATGTCTTTGTGTGATTTGCAGTTGAAAAACAACTTAAGGCCCTATTAAGGAGCAAATGTACACACCCTTTTACTTTTTTATCAAATAATTATAAGTTAGTGTTTAAACTCTTTTGAAGGAAGAGAAAAATATATATAAAATGCCAGTTAAATTTCAGCACTGTACTAGAAAATGATATGAAAACAGAATCTCTGAGTGTGTCCATTTGAACCAGTTTTCTGTTTAAAATCTGATTTATGACACATGTAGCTAATACTGCTTATGCAGAACTTATGATTTATTTAAAGTTTTTTTAAGGGTTTAGTAGCTTGGGTATCCTATGATGTTTCAAAATGTATTAACTGCACCTTAATGCAGTTCATAATATTTTTCTCTTCTACTGGAGAAATAATAAAATTTTGTAGAATTTATTCTGAATGGATCTCTCCTCCAGTATTATTACTAGTATTATTCACTGCATAGTTATTAAAACAAACATTGATTTTCTTTTTTCTTTATTGATTACAGGGTTCTAAGCAGAAAGCACCATGAATTGTAGATTACTTGTCCATTACAATATACCACCACATTCCATAAAGCAAAGTATTGAACACTGTCTTGCTTTATGAGTGTTTAATTTTTAATCTGATTTCTCTAAATGGTGGTTGTATTCCTCTGGAGTGCTTTTTTTTTGTCTATTGCACAGTTTTTTGTAGACTTAGGAGCAACAGATTTTTTCCTGCTTGTTAATATGATGTATTGACAGTATAAATGCAAAATTTTTTTAAGCCCTTGCTCTGTGTTCTTATAAAGATTTGTTTCTTTTTTCAGAAATATGTTTCTGGTTTTATGTTTAAGCAGTTTAAGGAGGTGATCCCAACTATTTGTGTTCACTTTCCTAGGTTTGCAGTGGCTTTCACAGTGGAAATGAAGGAGCTGGCAGCTGCAGAGTGGGTATGTTTACATGATGGTGGTGATGCTTCTGGTATTACAAACTGTTCATTCTCCTCAAATGGTTTCTAAATAATGCTAGAGAATTGCAGTTGTCTTCATGTTCTCTGTTCTTGTTGTTTCTTTCTGAGAAAGAATTTCACATCTATGTACTTTGACAGGTCAAATGAAACTGGCTTTTAACTGCTGCTTAGCATTTTGAAAGTGTGGATCAGTTCGGGAAGTGCTTCTCTGTAACACTTAAACTAACCATCGCTGCTGTTACCCAGTGTCTCCTCATGTCTAATGCATATATTGTTTCTTTTTGTATCATTTAAGAAGCTTTATGTTGCCAGAATTCCTCTAAACAGAATTCCTCCTACTTATAATAAAGAATTTTAGTGAACAATTTGAAAGTGTTTTGTCAACAGTGGAAGTAGAATTAACTTCTGAATGTGAGCTGCAGACCTAACACTGAAGTCATGCTAACCCAGCAATATGTCATCCACAGCCCTGCTGGCTAGGACTGGAGCAATATGTAGCACATAAATAACACTTAACTTTCTTAAAACTCCTCTCTCCTTCTGAAAATAAAATAAAATGTACACTGTTGAATGATACTGAATGGAATTATTTGGCAGTATATTTCAAGAAGAACTAGCAGTGATAAGAGTTGAATCATTTAGCAAGTCCCAGTGCATTTGCTGGATCACAAGCCTACTTCAGACATGCAGAGCAATTATTTTTAGTATCTGATGCTCCTGTTTGAAAATAGACAGGGTCTTATGCAAGATCTTATGCAAGAAAAACACAAAAGTAACAGAATATAAGAAGCAGAAACAAACGTTGAAATTAGCATCTCCAATGTTTTTAGGTATTCAACCTTGATTTTATCTCAACACCTTTTTGCTTCAGGCCTGTGAGCCCCAGTGTTTTGGGGATGGTCTATAGCTGACAGAGAATTGGAGGTAGATCTGTCCGAAGCTGCAATAGCTCCAGCTGACCTAAAGGTGTCCTGAATCTGAGATTTTAAGATTTTTTTTCCCAGCTGTATTTTCAAATAAGGGGTGAAAGGAAGTGCAACACATTTAGTTTCAAACAGTGAAGAATCATCTTTCCATACCTAGGTCATAGAATATTAACTCTCTTTACATATTGACTCATATTAATGTGAACTGTATTAGTCTCCTGACTTGTGCTTTGTGAGTCAAATGGTCAATTAAGAATTTAAATTATGAAGGTGTAAGCAATTGTACTGTGTTCGAGGCCTATATCTTCCAACAAATTCTTTTCTATTGCACTGGATAAATTATCTTTCATTATTAAGCACATAATGCAGCATTTGTAATGCTCTGTTATTCCAAGTGAGTTTGAAATACTGTCAAGATCTTGTGCTTTGACCAATGTTTTATTTCAGTAGTGTAAAATTGCTGCAGTAGTGTAAAATTACCTAGGCCAGTTTTCTCAGCATTCCATTTCATTTTGCCATTATCCTCATGGCCATTTAAAATAACAAAACATTATAATAACAGAAAATTTATCTGTAAAGTCTAAATACACCATATGCCCTGTTGCACTGTATTCCCACTATTTTCCTCTTGATTAGAAGAAAGGATGAACTAAAAAGTATGTTTGTACTACCTGTTAATTGTGTTGATTGTGAAATTGATTCATTGGCACTGTAAATATTCAGAGTAAATGTAATTTGTATTGCTGACTGTTGGCTTTTGTTGTGACCTGTATGTTTCTAATAGTCTGGTTTGATTTTTTGAATAGTCAAGTGAAAATCCTGCTGTTATACTAGGTGGGGTTTCTGAAGATTGAGCAGATCTCTTATGGTAAACAATGAAATTTACATTTCTTCTCCTTCTCTTTAAAGCCAGATGCTAGGAAGAAAATATACGTCCAAACTCAAGGTGAGAGTTTTGAAATATTGACTAAGGCATTCCGTTTATTTGAATCATGTGTTTAGTTTGTGTATGTTCATGTATCTGTCTTCTTTGCCCTGTAAATATTTTGCTGAGAAGGGTATGGGGTTTGAACTCCTGGCTCCATTGAAGTTGATCTTTTTGCCATTGATACTAATTGAGGCAGTGTTTTGGTCCTTCAGCTTAAATTTTCAATTCATTTGATGTTTTTAAAGTCTGTTTCTTAGATGCCTTTCAGAAGAGCTGTGTGGAATTCTGTTTCCTGTTTCTTCCTTTTCCAAACAGGAATTAAGACAACACCCAGTGAAACATTTGACTGGCGTATATTTCTACAAAATGCAGGTAAAATTTGCTTTTTTTTTTCCTATATTCACTATATTTATTCTTGGTAGGTGTCAATAATGAAAGAAGTTTAGTACTTGAAGCTTAACTGTCTGTGTAATATAATGACGTAATGATATGAAAAACTTCAATATTAGATTCAGTGAAAATATTGATCAGATTAGTCTGGTTACTAAAATATCTGGACTGCTCCAGATTTCTGGTCTTTCCAGAGGTGAATTGCACCAAAATATAAAATGGCCAGATGTCATTCTCTGACAGATGAAGGCAGATGAGGTCAGATGGAGGCAGCCTGGGGCTATTTGCTAGGGCATGGAGAGATAGGCTGAGGGGCAATGCTTTGAAACTAGAGCAGGACAGGTTTAGGTTAGATATCAGGGAAAAGTTTTTCCCCGTGAGGGTGGTGAGGCACTGGAACAGGTTGGACTGGATGGCTTTTGAAGGTCCCTTCCAATCCAATAAATCTCTGATTCTATGTGTGTCAGGTGTCCCTCAGAAGGTTAGAGCAAAGCACCAACTCCTGTGCCTGCTGTGCTTTCCCACTGTGTGATAGAAACTACTCCCTTCTACTGCAGAATTGAGGTGAAGAAATGATAAAGAAGGGAAATGGGTGTTGATGCTTTATTGTTTAGTCTTGATCTAGAGCCTGTCTCTGTTTTCACCAAGTGATGTCATGTTAGGCAGATGACCTCATTTAAAGTCTGATCTTGGCAATGCTTTAATTGCTCCAACTACCATTCCCCCAAAAAAGAATTCGCAGGCGATTTACTGTGGTAAATATATTTCAATATTATATTAATCAGTCTGATCTCTTTTCCCCCTGTTACAAATGAGTCCTCACAAGTCAATTGTTTTATCACATCAGTGAATGTGTGCCATTATTCAAAACTGATGTCCAATTTTAAACTGAGCATTGGGAAGTTATTTTGTTCTCAGTAAATCATGGTACACAAGCACAGCACCACTGAGAGTAATAGTTTTCTGTACTGAAATGATTTGTCACTTGCTAGCACAGCCTTAGTGTTGATTGCATCTAATGTCTGACCATTTTATGATTAAAAGAGCAGTGGACAGATTGAGGAGGGGGAAGCTCCCCCTAAAGTCCACTTAATCTAATGTATTAGAGACACTTTTACCTAATGTCTGCTAATGCAAAAAGTGCAAAATAATTCATAATGTACATGAAAAGCAAAGTAAAATGTGGCTCTAACATCTGTGCCTGTTAAATAATAATTTGAGAACTGGCACCAGATTACTTGGTATTGTTTTTTATCATTGTTTCATCTCTTTTATCTCACCAGTCTTGTCTCTGTGTCCATCTCTAGTGGCAGCCTGTAATTTCCACATCTTTTAATATTGCATATGGAGTTGGGTTTTTTGGCTGTACATTTGCTTATCATAGGCTAATTAGGAGTTCCCACTGAGTTAATTTTTTCTGGGAATTTGTAGTTTTGAAGTACTTAAAATACTACTAGGAGCAATCAGTAGAAAAGTATCAAAAAGAGAGGGCACTTTTGCTCAGAAAACGACTATTTTGATAGCATAGCCCTGCACAAAGTGCACTTGAAAAGATCATTTGGTTTCCTGTAGATAAAACTGTGCAGTCTTTGTCATCTCATGGCATTTATGATTTTTTTTAAATACTTTTTTCATTAAGGTTCTACTCCATGTCTAGGACATAAAATTTTTTTTGTGAGAAATATTTGTCTAGATAAATGCTTGAAATCTCTCAGATTCTGCATTTCCTGAATTTCCAGGAGTGTAAAGAACCAGCTCATGCCCCACATGCAATGTGCTGCAATGGAAATTAAATTGCATTTGGTGATCAGGCCATGTATTGTCAAGTTATTCTTTAAATGAAATGGGCTCTTCTAAATATTTCAAGATGTTTTTTCATAGAATAGATTTCTTACAAATATTCTTTGTACTGATTTATTTTTTAGCCTTGGCATTTGATTTGACTCATGCTAAATATAGCACCAGCACAGAAACAGTCTCTTGAAATCAGTGTAATGGCTTCAAAAAAGAAACTGATGGTAGGTTGAAGTGAGTTGCAGAATGCATCAAATACATTTTACTCTGGGAGACTTCCCTTCAGCCCGAAATTGTGAATGGTACTGAACCTAAAAGTAAGGCATCCCAGAGTTTTGTACATTTCATTTTACAGTTTGGGTTGCTAACATAAATAGCAATTACTAATACAGGCTGTGAACCTGTGAAAGGTTTGTTGTGGCTGCAGTACAGTGTTAATAAAAACAATGAAATCAGTATTTTTTTGTAATCTCAGCAGTAGAGTTGCAGGGGAGATGTTTGTGTAGCATTAGTGTGCTACCTCCTGGCTCCACTATCTTCAGTGTCTGGTTGTTACCTAAATGTACAAAAAAAAGAGCTTTCAAAGTTAATTTCCATTGTGATTACAGTCAGCTTCACACCGTTGGTCTGATGTGGATACGAGACTGTAAGCAAGAGTAGTCAGACCCAAAAGCTGAGCCAAGTTCAGATTTCAACACTGGCTTGATGAAGACAATGCTTTCAATGTATTTAGTAACTCAGACTATGTGGAGAAGCATTATAGCCTCTGTCAGACTGAAGGGCAGATCAGATGATCAAAATGCTCTTCTCTGACCTTATAATGCAAGCATCTATATCCAGCATGATCAGTTTTGTTAGCAATTTTAGATACCTATCTTGACTTCAAAGAGACAATGAAAGAGACAAGGCTTTTGCTGTAAATTGATTGACAGAAAATGTCAGGACAATCTAAGTAAATGTGAAAACTGAGACTGATCTTTTCTAGCAGCTTAGCTGAGGGTGGAGCGTGGCTACTGCAGATCACAGGCAAGCTTGATGTCATTGCACCATGATGAAAGGCTCCTTTTAATCCCAGTGGAATGTGGATGAAGCTTGTAAGATGTAAACCATAAGAAAGACTTAGACATCATGTGATTAGAAGATGACATTAACGAACTGAGAAAGCTTGTTTACTCAACAGATAAGATTAAAAATTGGTCATAGAGTCATAGGATCAGATGCTTATTGCACAATCAGATATAATTTTATAGTTAGATTTTTCTACTCTCAGATAATTTCTGCTTCATGGCACAGCTATTTTCAGAGATCAAAGTTTACATAACCTTTCATAACACTGGGTTTTACATTATATTTTCCTAAAACTCTACTGGAAAAAAATGACCCAGATAAGAAAAATAGTAGAAGTTTGTGCAGGCAGAAAGTTGACCATAAAAATAATGATGTGATAACATCAGTAAAACATGTTCTCAAACAGATCTGAAAGCACAGAGCTTTTCTGTTGCATGATCTGTTGCAAGAAAAAAACAATTGCTGGAGAATTTTGCAGTCTTGATTTTTCTGAATTAGTAGTTGTCTTCCCAGACATGAGCAGCTCTAGCAATTATTCACTGTGGAATATAAACAGTTTGGATACACTGGCTGCCTCCACTTCCCCTTGCTTTCTAAGGAACTAATTGCTTTGTAAAATAAAAGCTCAATTTCATGAAGCATTGATAAATGTTTGAGATCTGTATTGCTGAAAGATTTAGAGTATCAAAAATACATGCCAGAGTTGGACAAATCTGTCTGTGTTTCACACTCAAGAAAATAACCATCTTAGGGACTGAAATCTCAGCAATAAACTAATGCTTTCAGATACGCAGGAGATGGATAGGGAACAATTTTTAAGAGGAGAAAGAAAGAAAAATGAGCAAGGTTAATCACTCTCATTATCACTAATTTAGATTTTGGTCCTGACCAATACCAAAGACAAATGAGTGAGCTGAAACTGGTAACTTTCTCTGCAGGTCCATAGAACACAGCTGTGAACTTGAAATTGGGGGCTGGAAAATAGTTCTTAAAATATCTGGCCATTTTAGACCCAATAGTAATAAAAAAATATTTTGACTGCGGACTGTTTGAATTTTACTGAACAACTTTATATCCTAAATTATAATCTGTAAGTCCAATATTGATGTACTTGATAAATGCACTTAACCACCAGTACAAATTGGATTTTAACTTGTAAAGAAATGAACACATTTTAAATCCTTAGGCTCTTGGTTCAGGTCCAGAATAGCTTTGAATGAAAAACCAGGTTGTTCCTTACTACTTTTTTCTCCTCTCCAGAGTTTCTGAAAACACAGAAAAGCTACAGCTACAAAAGTAAAGACTTTTAAATAAGAAAATTATTTTTACTTACTTTATTTGAGCAAGTGGTAAGAAAATGAATCATTTAAGGTGTTCTCAAGATGCTTAAAACTTGGCAAGCTAATGCTTGGTATGACTCATGCACTTGAGCTGTGCAGTTTTGCAGTAAGACTGAAGATTTGCTGTAGTTTACTTATTTTTACTGTGCATCTATGATTACTGCATGTTTTTCCTGATGGAGCTAAGTGAAAATGCTCTTTCAGTACCTGATTAGGTAATACTTTTTCATGCCTTTCTTAGGAAAACAACATTCTTACTGGTGCTTCAGAAATTACTTAGTATTTTGTGTTAGTTGTCTGAGCTTATTATTTGCTATCCTGACATCTAAATAGCTATTTTTAAAAAGGCTGAAGTGTAGTAGGTTGTTGTAATAATAAAATAGTTGATAAGAAAACCAGTTACACAGTTTCAGATAAGAAACAAACTAGGAACCAATGAAATGTTGAATAATTAACTGCTTATTTCCAGTGCTGCATTATGAAAATGTTTCCCCTGTTAATGTACACTATTCTCACATTCCTTCTTGCAACTGAAGACCTCAAAGCAGTTCACCAAAAGTTAAACCCAGAGACAATGCTTCATGGCAAGCAATTATTAAAGCTGCCTGTAGATGAGTAAGTCTGGATTTGACAAATGTTCTCTAGGTCACACCATGACTCAGAATCACAGCCTACCAGAGAACATCAATCCTGAGTAGTAGTTGCTGTAACCAGAAGGGTTTGAGTATTTGCAAATAAAAGACAAATAAAAGGGAGTAGATTCAGGCTAGATATAAGAAAGAAATTCTTTATGGTGAGGGTAGTGAAACCCTGAAGCCAGGCTGGACAAGACACTGAGCAGCCTGATGTAGTGGGAGGTGTGCCTGCCTATGGCAGGGGGGTTGGAACTCAATGATCTTTAAGGTCCCTTCCAACCTGAACTATTTTATGACTTTATATTTTCCAAAGCCCTGCTCCTGCCAGCGGGCATGCACCACCTTAACCATGATGGTTGCTTTACCATCTGGTTGCCTTTGTTCTCTGCTCTGCCTTGAAGGCTGGCTGCAAGGTATTCTTGCTGTTTGTTTGGTCTGTGCCTCTCTCTTATCAGCTTTCTGTCAGCCCTGAGGCTCATTCTCAGAAAACATTAAGGCTGGAGGAGAAGGGCATCCTGACCCAACAAACTAGTAAATGAATCAATGGCAACTGAACAAGAACCACCAGGGCTTCAGAGATCAGCTAGTAATTTTACATCCCCTTTATGGTTGTATTTCATTTATCAGCCAATCTATTTTGTGCCAGGTTCCAGTACCATCAACAAATAGTGGCACAGCAGTTGGCTATGCCTGTGCTCCTGCAGTTCCACTCTCAAATGTGTTTCAATTTTGAGCAGTGCATTAACTGCCTCTGCTCCAGAAGAGGAGCTGCATGACTGCAGGAGTTCCATGTCACTCTTAATGTTCCACTCTGTCCGTCTCATTTCAACTTACTTGCAGTTCATTTGTTGCTGTCCCCGCAGTCCTGTGTGCTACACCAGTACAGCACACCAGCAGGCTGGGACAGCACAGCATCAGGCTGGTACAGCAAACCTCAGGCTTGGACAGCACAGCATCAGGCTGGGACAGCACACCAGCAGGCTGGTACAGCACAGCATCAGGCTGGGACAGCAAACCATCAGGCTGGTACAGCAAACCATCAGGCTGGTAAAGCACACCAGCAGGCTGGGACAGCACAGCATCAGGCTGGGACAGCAAACCATCAGGCTGGTACAGCAAACCATCAGGCTGGTAAAGCACACCAGCAGGCTGGGACAGCACAGCATCAGGCTGGTACAGCACACCATCAGGCTGGTAAAGCACAGCAGCAGGCTGGTACAGCACAGCAGCAGGCTGGGACATCACACCAGCAGGCTGATGAGAGGAATGAGTTTTTCATAATCCTATCAGTCACTGTTCTCGTGCTGACCTCTCAAACCCTGCTTAACAGGAGGTGATCTGTTAAGCGGGCTCCAGACTAGCCACGTCCAATCTGCAGCTGGTTTTTTGCAGATAAAGCCAATGTAACAAATCAGAATGTGGCCACAGACAAATCCTGACAACATGTGTTTAAAGGAACATCTTTTACCCACATAAACCCCTAATTTTTTATGCTGAAGGAGACATTGATTACAGTGGCAAGTCTTGACTTGCATTTAGTTAATGGTGATTCTGACAGATGGTTGGAAAACACAGACTAGACGGTCTTTATTTTTTTATTGCCAGATTACTTGCACATCTTTCCATATTGTATTCCCTTTGCAAAGCAAACAGAAGGATGTGTAAGCAAGGGGTGATGAAGCAGGGTATACTGCTTCAAGTCCTTGCTTTTGTACCACTAATAGGCTTGGAGGGAAACAGACACAAGTGCACTTTTTAATATTATTTGGGTAATAGTTTCACTCTTAGTTAATTTTCTGTAACAGTCCTGGCATATAAGGGAGAATTATGGGACATTTACCTCATCTTTCATAATAAAAAGTATCAGATCAAGAACTCTAATCACTGTAGCCATTGATTAACTGTACCTCACAATATCCTAGAAACAAGTGTTGTTATATGGATGCAATTTTTTTTCTTCTTATGGGTAGAAAAATTAAAAACCATGCTGATTTGTGTGGCTGCTGAGTGAAATCAAAGCTGGGTTCCAGAATGCCAACCACCCACCATTTTTCCAAACCCTTTACATTCAGTGCCCCTGTAAATAAACTCCTGTGCCCTATAAAATGATGCACTTGATTACATACTGCACCCACTTGAAGTCTGATGTGAGATCAAGAAATGGAATAATAATGGAAATTTTTTAGAATCCATCCTGTTTCTACCTTTACCATGCATAAGTTTATGTATGAAACAATTTGGAGTGTTCAGATTTTTTATCTGCATTCATTTTTTTTAAATTATTTGTTACAGATATTCCTACAGGTACAGATAGTTTTCACCTGTTTCTTTTGATATGTGGACTTCGAAGAGTCAAAGATCCTCTGTATTTAGTAGATGTATTTTCAGGTAGGTACCTCCTATTATGTTGTCACTGGGTTCAGATGCATTTCTGTTAGGGTTTAAGAGTTTTGTATAAGGTGTGTTATTCACTGCAGAAAACTTCAAGATATATTTAGATTTGTAAAGAGTGCTCACTGATCTGTTGAGCACATTCTGTATTGCCCCTTTTCAAGCCTGCTGGAAATAACCGAGCACTAAAATCAAAGCAACATTTGATGATTTTACTTGCTGGGAAATCTATTTTGCTATTACTTACAATGTTAATGTGAGACAAAAGGAGAGTTCACCTACTTCAGAATAACTTTTCAAAAAATCTTCCTGTCTGAGGCCATTATATTGAACGTTACACCAATTACTGTCACTGAAGTTTCCTCATAGTCATGTTTTGCCAGCTTCTGTATCTTTAAAAAGTCCAGGCAGGTGGAAATTTAGGCTCCACTATTCAGTCTCTAAGCACTTTGTGACACTTAGTAACAAATGTTGTTTATTAAAGTCAAGTAATTGGTTTTGATCTATTGAAGGAGTGTCAGATCCCTCCTGTGCACACAGTATGAATTGTAATGATTGTAGTTGCTTCAGTACATTTCTTTCTATAGGAGGAAAAATTAATTTTGGTGGCCAGTCACTTCATTCTATAGTGCATTGTTCTTTCAAAATTCAAAATTAGTTAAACAGCCCTTGAATCTTAAGAGACTGCATAACACAGAAATGCTAAGCACTAACTTTCAGATGTGCTTATAATTTGAATTCTGAGGAGTTATGTGGAAACTGAGCATGAAATCTGGCACACATTAGTCCATTAGTCTTTTAAATAGTAATACAATATTTTCCTAATTTTCCTTCATTCATGCAGCTCTTTAGCTTGATTCCAGAGAAAGCAGGAAGTGTAAAATTAATAATTTTTATTAATACAAAATATGTCTCTTTCTGTTTTAGAGTGGCACAGGCAGAATTCCAGTGTCCATCTGGGCATAATTGGACCTGCAGTAAGTTGTTGCTGTAATTTTTATTTTACTTGAATGTTAATTCCTAAATACTTCTGCTTACTGACATCTTTCAGCATTAATTCTTTCTAAGCTGAACCTAAGTCAGAGGACTTGTAACTGTAACAGAGTTTATAGAAATATAGAAATTTATATAAAAATAGCAGTTGTGAAGTTCAGTGTGAAACAGCCAAGGAACCCGTGACACAACATGTTTGGTGTGTGGAATAATCTGTATCATACTCTGTCACCAGTGCTTCAGAAAGGGCACTTGGACCCAAACTGCTCTCTTAAGTACTTCTGACAGTCTTTTATTCTTGCATTCAGTAGCAATTCATTCCTCAGCACGGCCACGATTGGCCTGAAACTCTGAGTTTATGAAGCTTTGTTTCATTAGATAATTTGAGATTGAATCATAGCTATAAAATAAATTCTTACTTCTTTTCTAGTCTTGTTCCTACTAATTTTCTAAAATGCTTTGTGAGTGTTCTCTGTCTCATAATATGAAAAAAAGCCACCAGACACAAAATATTAACAGGCTTTATAAAAAATGAAGCCATATTTCCAGAACTTAAAACTGCTGCATGCAGTGCAAGCTATCATAAAACAATCTAATACAGTCATTCAACCTCAGTAAAAAAGTCTAGCTCTGTTCTTCATGTCCAGTTAACGATTTCCAAGTTCATTTTGTTTCTTTTAAACATGTTAAATGAAAATTGCAGATGTAGTTAAGCTTTGTTAGTATACCTACAGAATTTAATGCTCAGCTTAGACATCTTTTTAATAACTCTGGTGTGCCTTCATCTTAGACTGTACTTTAGAATTCTGTGTTTATTAGTTTTTAAACAAGTGTTTCATCAATGCATAAGACTTGTCTAGCTGTCTCACTTTGCATTTGGATTGCTTCTTGCGTTAAGGAAAACCCAAAAAGTTCATTTTCTTCCCCACCCTGGTTACTCCATTCACACAGGGACAATTTTTTGGCACATGAGTGCATTGTTCTCACCCAGACACGAAGCTGACAGATGGGTCATTTCAATCCCATTGGCCTTAGCACAGTCATTGATGTTAAACTGATGGAGCTCTAACTGGAACCTGCAGCCAGAGAGAGGGGGGTCAGGGGAGGAGAAATGGAACCTCCTCTTGTGACAGTAGCTGAGACCTGGTGGTCAGTTTGGGCTCTGCACACTGTGCCCCACAATTGGGCCAACCTGAAGAGTAAAATGTAACTACTAAGTTGCACATTTATGTATTTAAATAATACGTATTTTATATTTTATTAAAAGAGATGTTAAATTCATTTTCCTTTTCTGAGGAGGTTTTTAAACATGTGCTTTTAGCTGATGTAGTACTATGTGCCCATGTATGTATTCCTTTCTAGGTTGATCCTGTTTTTGCAAGTGAAATTAAAGAGAAAGTTAAAAGGTAAGAAGTTAACTTAAACCTTTCATCTGTTTGAATGAAGGGTAAATGCTCTGTGGTACATGCAAATGCACCTACACACAGAGCTCTGTGTGTGGATTATTTGGCCTGGAACATTCTCAGACTAGGGACTTTACACATTTTAAATTTTAGCCTAACCAGGAAATCTCTTAATTTTTTTGCATTAAATCATGTCTGATTTAATGTGACTTTTGATTCTTTTCATCCTGGATTTACATAGTTGCTGTTGGTGGGTAAGTGGGTAGATGGAAAAGATAATCCCATGTAACTTTTTCTGTCCCTGGTTTTTATTCATCCCAGTTGAAGGCTATAAATGTTAGAGAAAGAAGATTTTTTTCTTTTTTTTAGTATTTACAGAAACTATAATTGTCTAACTTAAACACAACAACCACACTGTCTCTGATTGCTCATAGCTGATAATGAAATCTGTATAAAGCATGTGTTTTGCAGTTCCAGTTTTGGAGCAGGAGATAATGGTTTTTCTCTCAGGTTATTCTTAGGAAACTTGACTCCTTTAACTAGGCATTTCCACTCAAGCTGATACAGATACTTATCTCCACAGAAGCTAGAAGTTATTGTACAATCAGAAAAAACAGTGCTTAATAAAGTCTAGTTGACAGGGAGCTGGTCTTGATGTCAAATGCTGTTGTGTTTCCATCTGGTTTAGCAATCTTACCTTGAGGTTACAGAGGCAGGAGTGGGCTCAGCAAGCAGAGGAGATGCTGGCTTCTCAAAAATCTCTGGTCTTAAAGATCTCACTCATTTCACCTGAGGCTGAACACTTACTTCATTACCCTGCTTTTCCACCCTTCACCTTTGATTTGATTGACCTTTGTTACTCTGAGGAAGGTGATGGCAGTAGAAATGTCACCCTGCAGAACAGAAGAGTGTTTAAAAGGGGGAAGCAGGTGAGATCTTGCAGAGATCAAAAGGCAGCATCTCTCTTGATTGCTCTCCATTTCCCTAAGTATTTAAACTGTGTGCTTTTCATAAATCTCTGCAGCCATCCTCCCTGTATTCCACAAATACTTTGAGGGAAAATTGAACTCAGTTCCTTCATTTGTGAGACTGCTGTTGGCTACCAAAAGCATGGCATTTGTTGATCAACTCTTAACCTTCAGAACAAGAGAGCATGAAGCGGCAGGTAGCAGTACCCACTATATGGAGTCCATAACCACATGTACAGACAGAAAGCTAAGGAGGACACTGTGAACTGACTTGCCCGTGGGGAATTGTTAGCACCAGAGCTATGTCTGACTTGCTCCAAGCACCCTCCATCAGGAAGAATTGTTAGATCATATTCTTAGAAGGTGTCCTGTTTGTGCACACTCTATTTGTAGGGCCCCTGGAGTACATTTATTACAGGAGATGCCACAACATGATCTTCATGCTGCTATGAAAAGGTGCTTTGCTGTGGTGAATAGCTCCATTTCAGAGGGGATGTCTGCTGCAATTCTGGAGGTAAATACCATCTGAGCAGAAAGGTTTTTCCAAGAGGTTACAGTGCATCTGAAATTGCCTTTTATCACTGGGAATGTATGTATGTGAAGACAAACCTAAAATACTTCCTTCTGCAGATGTAAGTAATGAAGCTTTTTCTTCCCCTGATCTGACAGTTATTTTATGCTTTGTCTATTTATCTCCTAAAGGTCAGAATGTAACTGTATCAATCTTTTTAAATTAACAATACAGATTTGAAATATAAGAATCATTCTGATTTACTGGAATTGCCACTATTCTTGATTCAACATCCACTTCCTTACAATACTGCTAGAATAGAATTTAATTTATTTTTACATCCTTTCAGAAAGGAAACCTGTATCTGGTTATTTAACCCAGCAATGATTAATGAATTACTGAAACACTTGTTTAATTCTTTTGAAAATTAATAACCAGGTTTTTTTCATACCTGTCAGAGTAGGAGACTGCTTAGTATCAAAGCTTTCTAGGAAAAAAATAAATGTACCTGAAGTGTAAGTTCTTTGGGCAGATTATCATTTGGTTTGTGAAGATCATAGAAACTATGACATGCTTTCTATTAATCTCCTGTTTCCATTTCTGCCGAGTGTCACATGTATTTCCAGCATGTCTGCTCCCAAACAGCTCAACGTCCTTCATAAGTAGAACTACATGAGCTTTGTAAGAATGATGAGAGTTGGGTGGGGGTCAGAGAGCAAAAAACCACTTCTTTTCTAAAACACCAGTGCTTGGAGGCAGAAGCAGATGCTGTTTCACAGCAACAATGCCCTATAAACAACAATTAGTACAGACTCTGGCATTTCCATAGTTAGCAGTGTGGCAGACTAGACAAATGTTGGGTGTTTGTTCATTGAGATGAAATGCAGTGTTGCTAACACCCTGCACAGTGACTCAGAGAGGCAGAGCTGCCACTTCCTCCTCACCAGTTGCAAGTTGCTTTCAGGATTTACTCACATGACAGTTGGCCAAAAATTGATGATGTGATTTATTTCCTGAGAGTATCAGTGAGTTAGAGACAGGGGAAAACTTCTTTTCACCAACTTAAGTACAACATTGGCCACATCACTGAACAGTGGAGGAAGAAAAGCTTCATCTGGTAACTTGGAGTGTATCAAGGAGGAGGTGATGTGACAGCAAGAGAAGGAGCTGAGATGCTTTCTGAAGCCTGAGCTCCCTTTCAATAGAGAACTTTTTCTGTGCTCTTGAGAGTATTCCAATTGTAAAAATCATGTTATGGTTTTACAAAACAAAACAACCCATCAAAAAAGTCATCATAGAAAAGGGAGATGGTCACACTCTGTTGTGTTGTTGGGCAACATTCAGTCTTGGACAATATGTGAAGTACAGGCCTTGAAGAGATACATCAAATGGACAAGGGGCAAATAAAAAGATGCATAGACTTGGAGGCAGAAAATAAGAGGAATTTACCTCAGCCATCTGAAATAGCACTAAAACACACTCACTGTCAGAATAATGTAACAAACCAGATGGCAAATGGATTAAAATGTCATTTTATGCTATTATTTGTGGAACCTAGGTCAGTAGATTATATGTATTTTCAACATTACAAATTATTCTTTTTACTGCTTAAAAATAGGATGAGTATCTAAATTAAATTCAAATTGACTTCATACTGTAATTATTTACAGCCCAATCCATCTGGTATAAAGCCAGCCCCTCATCTTATGTGTTTGGCCATCTGTTCTTTCAGCAACTATAATTCATTGATACCTATGTGTTTTGGGACCTGTAAGCTTTCTTATGTAGCAGTTACTGCTTTCCAGCTCTGTGAGACAGAATGAATGTCTTTCCCTTTGGAGTTCAGAAATTATGGAAAGTGAAATATAAACTTAGTGTTCAATGAATCATCCACTAGGTAGGTTCAGAAATAGAAGTGAATGTGCATATATTGTGGCTATTTACTTATTTTAAATGTCAGCAGAGTCCAGTCCAAAGTGCTGCAGAGCAGCACTGCCACCTCAATAACCCCACTGTTGGGAGAGGGCCCAGTGACACCGAGACATTTCACTGTCACTGTCAAGCTTTTGTTTTTCAGTTTGCAAGTTCAAGTAAAAGATCTTGATCCCCTAATGATTGAATGTGTCTGAACGAGGCCATCAGACTGAGGACAGGGCATTTAAACCTGTCAATGGAAGAGCTGAAAAAGAGCTGAATGAGAAATTGTGGCTGTCTCTGAGATGCTGATGCATGTGTGGGAGCAGAGCAGTGTGGTAGGATGGCTGGCTGTGTAATTAAAGCCAGAGGAGATGTTCTCAAACTGCAGACTCCCAAGCCATCAGGCAGAATGGGCCACTGGAAGGTCTCATTTCTGTGAACTTTGCTGCACTGATAAGTGGGTACTGTCACTGTATACTTTCCTAAATCCACCTTTGGAAAATGGATCTGGTTTGTTTAACAGTGATTTCAGAGCAAAACAATTTGTGGATGACCAAAAGTTGTATTTCCCTTCTCCAAAATTAACTTTTTTTTTTTTTTTTAATTTTCAAAAAAGCTCAACAACATTAGGCCCTGAAATAAATTCCAAAATCTTCTCTGTAATTTTTATATTTCCCACTTACTTATTCTGGTCATGAATCTGTTTGTCTCCACATGACCCAGCCATTTTGAACTGTGGAACAGGTTATTTCTTTAAGGATTACTGTTACTTTAAGAGCTCATTGCTTGAAAGCAGATTTTTGTCCTGGAATGGTGGCAGAATTTTTATGTCCAGAGTAAATTAAACTGCAGTAATAATTTCAACAGTCTCTCTTTTGGATATTTTAAGCTATTAAGACATCTTGCTAAATGCTAGCCATCCCTCACTATTCAAAACATAATTGATTTTGTGCATTATCAGCCAGGATATTTTTATCTTTAGTTTTGTCTGAGCTCTATGAAAGCATGGTTTTCTCCTTGGGAGTTCTGTTTCCCTGCTGTGGAGACTGAAGCAAAATTGCTCCCCATCCAGGAGTGTAATGATACTGTTTAAAAATGCATCCACTCCGAAGTGACAGGGAATCACTATGAAACAGAGGTGTGCAACAAGGAGATTTTGGGGAGAATTAATTTTTTTTTCCTCTTGTTTGATGCTGTGATAATTATACAATATCTGTTTTTCTAGTTTTACAGTCAATGCATCTCAAGACTTTCACATTCCTCAATAGTAATTAAGGTTTTAGATGAGGATATGCATGAGTAAGAGTGCTGAGTGGATGGCATTTGCCCAACAGTTATTTAAAGAGCTACGTTGCATTCCTACAAGCTGCCAGAACACAGGTCTCTTGGAAATGTCTTTGAATAGTGTGCACTGCTCTCCTGTCTGCAGGCAGCCTGAGACACCACCCTCCTTCTCCTTTACATGCACACAGACATAGAAATAAACAAATAAAAACATTAGCCAAGCAGCCCATGATTCCTGTGGAATTAAATG